>OU898282.1:127020028-127242995 GCA_918026665.1 Diabrotica balteata
TGTGTTCAGCAGCGAGCAATTTATTCTTCTGATAGTCTTTCAGAAGGCAACATAAGTTAGACGTACACTCTATAACGGGGCTAATGAAGGTTTTGTAAGTGTGAATGAGAGTTTTTGTGTTGGTTCGTCCAATTGGCCCTATCTAAAGTTACTTTTAGATCAGGTTTCCAATTGAGTTTCCATTTTCGAGAGAAAATGACACCCAAATAGGAGGCTCTAGAGTGGATATCTAGATCTAACTATAATAACTCTAACTATTGACCAAAAATGGGGAAAAATTCAACATGCCCTTGTGTCAGTTGGAAAAGAAACGCTCAAACCACTTGGAGAAAAAATAAAACCTTGATTGACAGTAAAACTTCTTGAACTTATGGAAGAACGAAGAAAACATAAGCAGAAGACTTGAATAAATACAAAGACATTCAGAGAAACATCAGAAAGAAAATTCGTGGGGCAAAAGAGATGTGGTTCTCCAACAGATGCAAGGAAATAGAAGATCTGGATAAAAAGTACGATAGCTTTAATTTACACAAAAAAATCAAAGAAATGACAGTTTCTAGAAAACGAACAAGAACGAATATCCTTAAAAATGATAAAGGGGACATTATTACTGATATAAGGGAGAGATTATGTTACTGGATCAATTACATCCAACAACTATTTAATGATGAAAGAGAAGAACTGTCATTAGAAATCACCGAGGATACCGGACCACCAATATTAAGAGAAGAAGTCATCTATGCCATCAAAAACACAAAAGAGGGTAAAGCTACTGGACCAGATCATGTGCCCATCGAATTATTAAAATTCATCGATGAAGATGTTATTGATGTAATTGTGGAACTCTTTAATCTAATATATCAGATTGCCACAATCCCCAGACAATGGCTGCAATCGCCTTTTGTAGCAATTCCCAAAAAGCCAAGTGGAAGAACTTGCTCAGATCACAGAACAATAGCTTTAATGAGTCACACACTTAAAACGTTTTTGAAAATAATTCACGGCAGAATTGTTAAAGCTCTTGAATATGTAATTAGTGACACACAATTTGGCTTTAGAAATGGTATGAGTAGAAGAGATGCTTTGTTGAGAGAGTAGAAGAGATGGCTTGAATGTGCTGGCTCAGAGATGCATGGACATGAATCAGGACATGTACTTATGTTTTGTAGACTTTGAAAAGACATTTGACAAGGTTCAACATAAAAAGCTTGTAGATATACTAAAAAGCAAAAATATTGACAGTCGTGATATGAAAAATATATCTAATTTATATTGGAATCAAACTGCCAAGGTAAGAGTTGACAGCCAGTTCACGCAAAATATCAAAATATAGAGAGGAGTCCGCCAGGGTTGCGTGCTGTCCCCACTACTTTTCAATGTGTACAATGAAGCGGTATTTCAAGAAGCGTTCTCAGACTTAATAGAAGGTATATCTATCAATGGAGAAGTTTTGAATAACTTACGTTTCGCAGACGATACAGTAATAATAACGGATACCAACAATTATTTACAGAACGTAATGCAACGCCTTAATGAACGTTGTCATGAGTACGGACTGAAGATAAATTAAAAAAAAACTAAATGCATGATCATAACTAAATCTGTACATGCAAATATCCAATTGGCTACTGAAGATACTGCAATTGAAAGTGTTAAAATACTTTGGAACATGGACAACATCAGATGTAGACCAAATCAAAGAAATTAAGACACGTATTGAAATAGCACGTGCATCATTCATTAAACTTAAAAAGTTCTTTGTTGTCGGGATATAAGGTTAGAACTACGCCTGAGAATGCTTCGATGTTACGTGTTATCTAGTCTTCTTTATGGCTTGAAAGCGTGGACACTAAAACTAGTCCATCTGAATAAGTTGGCCGCCTTTGAATTTTGGTGTTACAGAAGAATCTACGACTATCATGTATTCAAAGAATGTCAAACGTGTAAGTAACTACAAGGATAGGAAATGTGGGAAGACGAAGAATATCCTGGCTTAAGAACTTAGGGGAATGGTTTGAATGCACTAGTGCAGAACTTTTTAGAGCGGCAGTCAACAGAGTCCGCATAGCCATGATAATTTCCAACCTTTGATAGAAGATGAAACTTAAAGAAGCAAGAGTGGATATGGAGCCGTTGTCCCATAAAATTCAGGAGGAATTGTTCGTCATCGTAGGCAATGACTCTTAGAGATGTTTTTTGTCTGCGAAACTCAATGGTTTGTGTTCTTGTAGCATCAAGTGTAATTCTCACTTACTACACCATTCTTCGACACCCTTTAGTAGAGTTGGTGCCCTTCTGAAAGTTCTCTCAGGATAATATCCTCTCGCTGTTGTGAGTAGGGCAGTAACATCTTCTTAGAGAAAACTGATAGGGTGGTATAAAAAGCTGGCGGTTCATATTTTTCATCTAATAATGCTAAATGCGTATCTTCTTCTTCTTCTTTTTATATCGACATGACTCTGTCTGTTTATCAATGTGCCTCAAGTAAGTTGTCATTCCATCGTTTTCGTGGTCTTTCTATTGATCTTCCTTCTATTGGGAAACCGTCTCTTGTCGTCTTTACTACTGTCATTCGGCTTATATGATCGTTCCATTCTACTCTTCTATTTCTTACCCAGTTTTTGATGTTCTCCACCTTGCATCTATGTCGTATATCTATATTTCTAGCTCTGTCCCATAGTGTCTTACCATTAATTTTTCATCTCTGCTGTTTCTAACATCATTTTTGTCCTCTATGTGTCAGGTCTTGTTTCTGCCGCGTATGTCATTATTGGTCTGATGACTATTTTGTAAATTCTGCCTTTCGTTTCTTTCCCGATATCTTTATTTCTCCATATTGTTTCATTTAGGCAGCCTGCGGCTCTGTTTGCTCTATTCACTTGATCCTCCACTTCGGTTTCGAAGCTCTAAATGCGTAAAAGCTCTACAATCAGAGTTCCAGGCAAGAAATGAGCTTATACGGCTTTCGCCTGAAAGTGATCGGGGCACAAGAAGATATTCCTCACTACCAGAAAGGTAACTTTGAGCAAGTAATTACAAAAATTTAAGAAAAAAAGTGAGGAAGGAGAAACAAATAGGAAGTGCTGCCGTCAACGCACAAAAAAAATACGACAGGCAATAAGATTTGAATTAGTGTTAGGTACGGATCCCTGAGACCCAGCTACTTTATATAAATGTTCATTATCGCGGCTCACTACACGGATCCCTGACTTTCCTCTTTAAATAGTTTATAAGCATGACCTTAATTAATAAACAAATGATCCATATACTTCATTTTGATAATCACAACTGACATTTTATGAGTTAGTCATGGGATAAATTTCTCAAATATAGGTCAGCATTGAACGTGTTAAGCATTTTAACATGAAAAGTGTTTTTCAATGAAAATATAATTACAGTATATAGTATTATTTTGGAAGATGACAAATTGTTTCTTAAGCAAAGCCCACGCACAATTTTAAACAAATAACTGCTCGAGTACCTGCTATTTTTTATAAAATGCACCTTGGGGCAAGAGTAAAAATCCTTTCTACAAATAAAGATCCCGTTTCAATTCGGATAAAAAATATCGAAACATTGATTGAACAATTCATCAAAAATTCTTGCTCAATTCGTTCCTCTCTTTATCAAACATCAAAATACAAAGAGCACAGTGAATGACAGTTTACGTGGTTTTTTACTCTTTTTATCTTTAATATTTACTCATCGTGGGAAGCAGTAAAACATGCGTAGGGATTTTAGATATGGAAAGTTGAGTATATTCTAAGTTACGAAATTTATATTTCATTGTATATTATTGACGTTAGAATGTGCAACACATGGTATTTCTTCTTTCTTGAACAATGATATTGTAGAACTGTGTATCGATTTTTTTTCTATAATAGAATTTCACGGTTATCTCGATCGCAAATTTCACGGATTGTTTAGCGTGACGTATTGATGTCTGAGCAAGTGTAGGTACTCAAAAAAACAGCTTAATCCTCCACATCGATTGAATCCAATATATCGATCGTGTTTTGATAGTTGTGGGCGGATTTAACACATCACTGAGTCATAAAAAAGGTGGAATTAAAACCAGAAGTAAATGAAGAGAGTTTCGTGCAATTTTGATATAAAGGATATATATGTAATGGTGTATAAAACACTTTTTGTATTTCCAATAATACACAGGTATCTAGTAATTTTGACTGGAAAAATACAAAAACAAATTTTTTTAACTAATTACCAAATTGGATTTTTAGACAGTCAAAGAAGATCGATAAACTTTTGTATGATTTATTAACAATTGTTTATTAACAATTGTTTATTAACAATTGTTTAAAAATTGTTTAAAGATTAGGGCACTGTTAAGACAATGAATCATTTTATGTATACTTTCTTGTTTGAAAAATCTTCTTTTTCCTCCCTTTGGTTCACTTCAAGCATATGTTGACGAGTTTATTATTAAACCAGGACACTACACTGATATTCACATTGTCTATATTGGCTATTTTCTCTACCATATGACCTCGCCGCGCTTCTTCATTTCTTTCTCAGCTGGCATCACAACTCCAGGAACACGATTAAGTCTTACTGTTCCCAAAGGTAAAATGCCCTCTTTGGTCAGATATATCATAAGAGGTATGCAGGTGAACCAATTGTCAAAAAACAACTTGTAATGTTGATGTTTAGGTAGCAGGTAGATACATTTTACGATCCCGGTAAAGTTAGGTCTACTTCAGGATCGCGACCCTGCCTATGCGAGCCGTGGCTCACTCTCAATCCCTTTAACCGAGAGGGTACCACGTCCCAACCTATCATCCTTGTCGATGACGCCAAATTCCCTAGCCCATCCTACAATCCTTCTACCAACCCGCACAGGCCAGCGTGGTAGAGAAACGGCCAGGAACCCCGTAAAATGAGAAAGGAAGAAAATGCAAGGCCCTCAGTCTCCGGCAGTCCCTTGAAAACAGGCTATGGTAGCAGTCCTGTAGTTAGAGGGACAGAGGGTGCTAAGAATCACCGGAGTCAACCAGCTACCTTCATAAACGACAACGGCAAAGAATATGGTTTATGGCAACATACAACACAAGAACATTGATGGAGGACGAAAAACTAGTGAACTGGAAAACGAGCTAAATCATATAAAATGGGATATACTTGGATTGTCCGAAGTACGGCGAAAGGGTGAAGAACAAATGGTACTTCCGTCGGGAAACCTATTGCATTATCGAGGAGAGTCTTCCAATGGTGGCGTAGGATTTATGGTAAATAAAAAACACACAAAGAATATACTCACAATTAAAAGCATAAGTGATAGAGTTATATATCTTATCTACAAAGTAAACGAAAAAATTCGATTAAAGATCATCCAGGTATATGCACCAACTAGTACCCATACAGATGAAGAAGTAGAATGGTTCTATGATGACGTTAACACTGCCATACAAGAGACAAACACCAACTTTACTATACTGATGGGAGACCTAAACGCCAAAATAGGCCACAAGCAAGATGATTCGGAGTTTGTAATTGGACCTCACGGATATGGCGATAGAAACGAAAGGGGCCAAACTCTCATAGAATTTCTTCTGCAACACAGGCTATATGCCATGAATACGCACTTTAAAAAAAGCGACCAAAGAAAGTGGACTTGGCAATCACCAAATGGTTTAAACAAGAACGAAATTGATTTTATATTTACTAACAAAAAAGACGCTGTTCAAGACGTAACTGTATTAAATCAATTTTCAACTGGAAGTGACCATAGAATGGTTAGGGCGAAGATAGTCTTAAACATACAGAAGGAAAGAAGACATATGGTAACAAGGACTAATAATGTTACATTCACTGCGATTACTAACACCAGGGCATACCAGGAAGAAATAGAGAGTAATCTACAGAAAGACCTGCAAGATGAAACCAGTATTGAACAGCTTAACGAAAAATTGGTAGAAGCCCTGAAGAAGTCACAGAAGAAGTGCCAAGCCAAGCACTCAACAAAAAATGAAAAACTCACAGAAGACACAAGAAACTTAATGCAAAAAAGAAGGGAAATGAAAGAAAAGCATACAACGAACATTGCAGAGCTAAGGAATTTAAACAAAACCATTTCAAAAGCCATTAGGAAAGACATAAGGAACTTTAACACTAAGGAAATAACTGATACCGTAGAACAAAACAAAAGCCTAAAAGTTCTAAAACGAAAGTTGAAAATAGGAACGAGGAATATTTATAAGTTAAAAAATAATCAAGGACATGTCATACATGAACAACAAGAGATACTAAAAATCATCGAAGAGTACTATAGAACATTATATAGTCGAGATGATCACATTCCCGAAGTAGAAATTCCAGCAATACTAAATCAAGGGTCAGAGGAACTTCCAGATATAACCGAAGAGGAAATTAAGTCAGCATTAAAAGGTATGAAGAACAACAAAACACCTGGAGAAGATGGCATTGTAAGTGAAATGATAAAACTAGGAGGCGAATGCGTCATTAAGGCTTTAAAAACCCTTTATAATGCCTGCCTCTTTGAAGGAAATACGCCAGAAAAATGGAATAATGCCATTATGATAATATTGCATAAAAAAGGAGATGTAACAGACATTGGCAACTACAGACCTATCAACTTATTATCTCATTTATATAAACTCTTTATGAGAATAATTACTAACAGACTGGGACCTAAGCTAGATTTTCATCAACCTCTAGAGCAGGCCGGATTTAGGAGTGGCTTTGGAACAAATGACCACCTACAAGTAATAAAATCCTTGATAGAGAAAGTTATAGAATACAACAAGCCATTGATATTAATATTTGTAGACTTTGAGAAAGCATTTGACTCAGTCCAGCATAGCTCCATGTTAAGAGCTCTTACAGAGTGCAGTATTGACCATAGGTACACAACTCTTCTTCGAAATATATATGATAGCGCAACAGCTGCTGTAAAAATGTACTATGGTGACACAGACACATTTCCCTTGGAGAAAGGTATTAGGCAAGGAGACACTATCTCTCCTAAACTATTCACCGCCCTATTACAGAGTGCTATGAGAAAAAATAATTGGGAAAATATTGGATTAAATATAAATGGGGAATTTTTGAACAACTTGAGGTTTGCAGACGACATAGTCCTTATTGCAGATCAGGTAGATCATGCATGCCAACTTCTTCAAGACCTTCAGAGCTCTTGTGCACGAGTTGGCCTTAAAATTAATTTTTCCAAAACACAATACATGACCAACCTGGTACTGGCAAAAAACATTTCCACTAATGGCACGCAAATTGAACAAGTGTATTCCTATAAGTATCTGGGCCACGAGATTAAATTGGGAAGAGACAATCAAACAACAGAGTTAAAAAGGAGAATAGGACTGGCATGGGCAGCTTACGGAAAACTGAGGGAAGTCTTTAAATCAGCTATTCCCATGTGCTTGAAGAGAAAAGTTTTTGATCAGTGTGTACTTCCAGTTCTGACATATGGAGCAGAAACATTGACACTTACCAGAAAAGTAATTAATAAGATACAAGTGGCACAGAGAGCGATGGAGAGGTCAATGTTGGGCGTATCACTCAGGGATAGAGTTTCGAGTCAGATAGTAAGGAGAAAAACTGGTGTGACGGACGCAGTTGAAAGAATTACAACCCTGAAATGGAACTGGGCAGGACATGTTGCTAGGGTCAGAGATGGAAGATGGACAAAGAAAATTTTAGAGTGGAGGCCTAGACACGATGCTTATCGTAGTCGAGGACGTCCTCCAACAAGGTGGTCGGACGATTTAAAGCGCATCCAGTCTAACTGGATTCAAGTTGCTCAAGATCGGATGCAATGGAATTATTTACGGGAGGCCTATGTTCAGCAGTGGACGCAAAATGGCTAATGATGATGAATGTTGATGTTTGGGTATCGAATTTGCTAATTTGACAACCACGTTGCTGTTCATACTAAGATTTGGTGCTCCTATAGGTACAATGTTACTCTGGGAACCAGCAAACAAATTAAAGTCATAGCTGAATCCCGAAATACCACTCAGCACAAAGTTTTTGAAGCTCCACTTATGTGTTTTTTTTTGGGTTATACTGCTTTAACTGGCTTCGCGCTTTTGTTGGTACAATCTGTTTGTCTACACCTAGAAATTCTTCTTTCGGAACCATGAGTAGTCGTTCTTTGATTTGGCTCAGAACAGGTCTAATTTTGTATAATGTGTCATGTCCAGGCTGCTTATTTTCAATCATGTCATCATTGTTATTGAAATGCAAGAAACGTTTTATTTCTTCGAATTTTTTACAACTCATCACATCAGTGTTCAGTGACCAATATTTTCATTCCAATAGTATCTTCTTGATGGAAGTTGAATTATCGACACGTAAATAGTAATTCCTATAAATTGTTCTATAAATTTGATTGGTCTGTGATATGCTATATAAGACTATCAGGAAAGAGAAACTTAAAAAATTGGACCGGAGTTTCTAATTGTAAAATCGAAGAAGGTAAATTTTCAGAACCAGTAAATTTTGTATCATTTTCTTATCTTCTCAGATTTCCTTTCACCCAATTATGAGATATCTTCCTTTTATATCGTAGTCTTTCAGGCAAACAGGTACTATCATCTGAGGAATCTGAGGATGTGGCAGAAATGACAGTTTCGTTGACATTGCTTGGTAAATTAATACGCTCCTCATTGTCACTATCTTGACACAGTATCATCTCATTTGTGCCGTCTTCATCGGAGAGATCTGATTCTTCACTATTAGTGCTATTTGGAATTCTAACTGCATTCATTGTACCATAAAAGATCCATATCTACAAAAACAATCAATGAGTCCATAACTTCATAGTATGCCATATATAGCACAAACCCTTTTTGGGGTTTTCGAGAGATTTGCAACATTCTTAATTTTTAGTACTTACCTAAGCAGATCTAATATCACAACACAATAGATTTCAATTTTTACTCGCCGTAAAAAACGTTTTTACTATGAAAAATAACCTCTAACTTCGAGCACTGTTTCACGTATTTCAGAAGTTGAACAAGAATGAACTTGATACTGCGTACGGCTGCATATCTCGCCGTCAGAACTATGCCGCATATCTCGCGTACACTATTAGTACGTGTCAGATATGGGCTGCCATGCAGCTACGACAAAAATTGTGTTAAAACATTAAAAAAAAATTTTTGGTTTGTGCCATTTATGGCACATGATGCGGTAAAGGGTTAAGAGTTGCTAGGGCTAGATATTTGCTGAATGGAGACGGATGTATTTGATAATTGAGTGCTTAAAGCAAGATATATTCCACGGAAGTTTAAAGAAAATATTTTATATATAAAAAAACAATAGACTTTTAGACAAGAGAAAATAGATAATAGACCATCGGTTTATTTAGACTTTCTTTAAAATCATGTATTCATTTGATAATTTGACCCATTACGGATATGTTAGCGAATATGATATTTACGATATTTTAGAAACGACTAGAAAATAAATTGGAGTTTTATCAACCCATAGAACAGGCGGGTTTTAGAAAAGGCTATGGAACAAACGATCACGTACTGGTAATAAAAAATCTTATAGAAAAATGCACTGAATATAATAAACCACTAGCTTTAATATTTGTCGACTATGAAAAGGCATTCGACACCGTAAATCAACAAAAAATGTTGGAAGCCTTGACAGAATGCCGAATTGACTATCGGTATATAAATATAATTAAACACATATACCAAAACGCAACAGCCAGTGTTAGAGTGGTTGATCGTCAAACTCAGAAATTCCTGATACAACGTGGATTACGCCAGGGGGACACCATATCGCCGAAACTGTTCACTAAGCTTTTGGAATATATATGTAAAAGGGCAAAACTGACCGACAAGGGCATAAACATAAACGGAGAAAAGCTTAGTCATCTAAGGTTTGCAGATGATATTGTACTAATAGCTGATAGGATAGATGAGGCCAAAGAACTTTTAAATCAGCTCTACCTTTCCTCGCTACAAGGGGGATTGAAAATAAATGTATCTAAAACCCAGATGATGAAAATCTTGTAGTCAGCGAAGATATATGCGTAGAAACAAGATTTATAGACCAGGTAATGGCCTATAAATACCTAGGTCATGAGATCCGCATAGGAAAAGATAACCAAACCGTTGAGCTTCTCCGTCATATAAGACTGACTTGGCAGCCTTCGGCAAGCTGAACCATATTTTCAAATCGTCTGATATACCAATATGTTTTAAAAGAAAAACCTTTAATCAGTGTGTTTTGCCAGTGTTGACTTACGGTGCAGAAACCTTGATCATGACAAGAAGAACAGTTCAAAAGATCCGTGTGTGTCAAATGGCGATGGAACGTGCTATGTTGGTTGTTTCACTACGAGACAAGATCCCAAATCGCCAGCTACGACAAAGAACAGGAGTGGCTGATGCAGTAGAGAGAGTAGCAACACAGAAATGGAACTGGGCAGGTCTCGTGGCTCGAATGACAAATAATAGATGGACAAAGCGGATACTGGAATGGAGACCAAGAGATGATGCCTACCGAAACAGAGGTCGAAGAATTTTAAATCATTTTAATTCATTGATATCTCATAATGAACAAAATGCGTATTTGTGGTCTCTTATATCATTAGTTAACGTACAGAGGCGGCGATCTACGGCCAAAATGTACATGATACAATATATCATGATGCAGCCTATATGTGCAGGGTCAGAGTTCAGCCAAGGTCAACTGCTAATCCTGAGGACGAGAAAAAACATTACGAAGAAGTACATAGAAGCTAAAAAGTCGCATAAATTATCACCTTCGGAATTTGAACTACCCATTCAATCGTACTTCAACTTTATTACTATTAACGAAGACAACTTTAAAGACATAATGTTTTTGTCAAAGTTTTGCGAATCCGAACAAGCAAAAGAAATGTACATAAGTATACCTCATGAAATGAAGATAATAAAAAACAACAAAGGAACTGTCAATAATTCAAATCTTGGGAAATTGGAGCCTGTTATAATGAAGAAACGTTTGGCTCAGAAAAGAAACGCACCTGGATTTTCAAAATTTTCTTTCATAAAAGATTGACACTGACTGATGTTTTCCTATTTTTTAGAAAAACTGTTTGTTTCATTGGTTTAGTTTTTAGTAGTAAATGTTAATGATAAAAATTTGGAATATAATATATCGGGCACATATTTTAGCTTCTACACTGTATTTAACTGTAAAATTCATTCATTTTTATTCATTTTTTCCATAAAATATTTTGTGAATTTCATGATTTTCTCCCGAGACCCTTCAATTACTCATGAAGTAGAAAAATTTCTGAGTAAGGATATTTAAATCATCAATTTCACCGGAGGGACCGCAGACGTTCGGATACAATTAGCGTCTCTTAGCAAAGACAATGACGTCGACTTTGCTAAGTATCAAGACATTTACTCTACACACACACACACACACACACACACACACACACACACACACACACACACTACACACCTGACTGTAAAAATTCACTGTACCATGCCAATGACCATTAGTTGTCGACGCATTAAACTGAATAAAAAAAAATAAAAAAAAATCATCAATTTGTTGAATGAATTAGCAATAAATCAACTGCATAGTTTTAAGAACAAAATATGATTGAAATGCCAGATATTGGTAGGTTGTTCTGATGTCTTTCCTAAATGGCGTAGTTAACCTACCGGACAAACAGTGTGACTTGTCGTCCTAGCCTTTTATATAGATAGATTATTTACATTTTGGTCAACACTTTTAATAAGAATAATTGGAAAAAATAATGAAAAAATGTTACATTCATTATTTTGTATTTACGATAAAACCTTATCACATGTAATTGCAAAATTATAGACGTTAATTTTAAACATGTTATAAATTTTATGTAATGAATAAACTTGATGATAAAGTTTATTTACGAACTGTATTAGGCTTTATATAAAGTAAAAGGTTTTAATAAGTTAGGATTTCACCCATAACTCACCTCGTATACACAACATCTTTTGATGTCGACCATTTCTTCGTTTTCTCCGTCCTTCTTTCAATTCTCGTTCTTGCCTGGGGGCAAAACTTCGTGTTCTGAACAAGATGAAAATTGTTGATCAATCGATTCGAGGTCCAGCGTGGAATATACCGGATTTTACTCCAGTAAAGCCGGTAAAATGTTCTTATGATCAAGTACTCTTTCGTAGGCGTACGACTCGACTTGCCTAGGGATAAAACATGGCTTCTTGAGTAGTCAACATGGCCGTCTTACCATTGTCTTCTTGGTCTCGGTCTCGTTCCAATGCGACCATAAGCACTACAAGTTCAACATACCCAGCTGACACTTTATGTACTGCAGGTACGGATTTAAAAAAAATATAAGTTTTATAGGGTAGTAAAATCTAAAGTTTGTAAAGTTTCATTCTTAACTTTTACATACAAGTACGAGTATGCCACTGCAACATTTTTAGAAATTGGTTGGGCAGTACATAGATAGATATAGCAACAGCTAGATTTTTGAGCAATTGTAAGAAACAAAGGAAGTATATTTTTTTAAACAATATAAGTATATTATCTACTAACTACTAATCAATAAACATGGATTAATATACAGGGTAATATAGCATACAGGGTGATCAAATATTACTATTTTAATGTAAATATTTTAAAATTAATTACAAATGTTTTTCTCTAATATTTTGTCTAATAATGTAAAGTAACGTACAATTTTTTTAGAAATATATTAAAACATAAAAATAGAAACAAATTTTAACGGTTATAAATATGTAAAGTCGGCATATATTCGGTTTTATATTATTACGAACATGCTTTCGGCATGGCCTACGCAACGGTTGCATCTCGAAAAGGCGCCGAGAAACTTCGCGATGTATCGAGTGCGAGAGAGAAAAATCCACCACGTAGGCGAATTAGAGGTGGGAATGTTCTAGAACATAGTAACTTGGGTATATATATGTAACGATGTTAGGAGTAAGTTTTAGTTAATAAGATTGTACCGAACTGCAAAGTTATAAATAAATATATTTATATAAATTCGAACCGCTCGTTTTATTTAATCTCGCTACAGTTGGTGTCCGGTGTGAGATTTGAAAATAAATTCAGCAGTGATTTTTTGAAAAAGACTTTTGAACTTTTGAAAAGTATTGTTCATCGGGAATATCCGCGTAGTTCAGTAGTAAACTTTGTGCGAAAGAACATTTAAAAAAGTACGTGTGTACCTGACCATATATGCTGCTAGTAGAACTTTCAGTAAAACAGTTGCGTGAGTAACTAAAAGAACGCGATGAAGACTGCAGCAGGTCTAAGAAGATACTCCAAGAACGACTGAAGATTGTTCTCAACAAGAATGGAGAAGACCCAAAGACATTCCAGTTCCAGTCAGCAGAAGAAGCAGTTTTAACGAAAATAAAAAATGTGTCGCAAATGATTGAAGAATCTTCTAAAAAAAACTAATGAAAGACTCGACGAAACGTCTCAAATTCTTAAAGAAACAGCTAGACAAAACGATGAGAAACTCGAAAATGTATCTAGAAGATTCGAAATATATTATTTTCTGTTTCAGGAATTCAGTTTGTATGTCCGAAATACATTGCAGAAAACTATCTACATCTGATGGTTTCATCCATGATTTGATTTGTTTTTCTTTTTAATCATCTTATACCAATCCTTCTTTAAACTTATTTTTATTTTATCTAGTACCATTCTATGATCGCTACTAGTAACAAATCTGTTTAGATTCGTGATGTCTATACCGGTGTGTTTTTGGTCCGAGATAATAAAATATATTTCGTTTTGAGTTTTTCCATTAGGACTTTGCCATGTCCATCTTCTCTGTGGTTTTTTTTTGAAAAACTGTTTATTTGGAATAGTACATGTTGCAGCATGAACCATAACAGTATTTCACTACGTTAAGGCTGTTTTATCGGTGCACCAAAACCTAGGGATAGTGTTTTCTCTGTTATTTACCGACAAAATGTCTCGAAATTTGGACACGTTATTCGAAATTATGTTGCCTTTAAAATGATGGTTTTACTTTTTTTATTTTTTTGAAACTTCAGTTAAAAAATTTGATTATACTGTTTAACGTTCTATTATAACCAAACTTTTTACGCCCATCACTTGAAAGAGTTTTTTTTTCTGTAATCGTTGATTTTTTGTCACCTTTTTGTGTCTAGTAATTATTGAGAAAAGCGTGTTCCAACTTTAAAGAAAATTGCTAAAAAATACTAAAATCTAATAGTGAAACATGTTACTCATCATTGGCGCTTAGATTCGTCGTTATCGCCTTCGTGACGTCAAATCTCATAAACATACGGTCATTTAGCACGTAATAAAACTAATTTGATTGGAGAATAATGCATTTGTTGTCATTAAACTACCCGTCGGCCGGCGCCACTGAGTAAAAATGGTCTGGCGTAAGCAGTGTAGAAAAGTAAGTACGTCCATTTCAAATCGCAGTGTGCTATGACTGCTACAACAGCCTTAATTTCTACCATCCCAGCCAAAATGTAGCCAACCCTACAGAAACACCACCCATCGGTGTTTCTGTAGGGTTGGATTTCATTCCTGTTTTGGCAATAAAATTCCCACATATAAAAGTAAACGTAGATGTTTTCTCTGATTAAAACATATTTTAAGAGGACGTTTAGTATATACAGTGCTTTCATATTTCAGAGTATATTTCACAAACAAAATGGCATCTGTTCAGTTTCTTCACATTTGTGATTCTAAAATAATTGAAATCTAAATGTGAAATGTGAAATCTAAAATAATTTTTACCTAATAATTTTTTAACGATCAAAAAACGGCCAATAACGTTTAAATTGGCAATATCAAAAGTACAAACTATGTAAAGTAGAGATGTGTAGTTCACCATCAAAATAGTTCAAATGAACGATTCTTTCAAATGAACTAATTGAACTAGTTCATCAATTTTCATAGAACTAGTTCACTGTGAACGATTTGCAGTATAAGTTGTGTCTCAACTTCTAAAGAAAAAAATAATGAATGAATGAGATTATATATTTCGAATGAAACAGTTTGAATTACATAATCCCTGATAGAAACAAGGGGAGTAGGAGCAGGCTTTTTCATAAGAATTATAACTGCTTTCTCTTTATCTTTTCCTGTTTGTTCTACTAGCGAAACTGATTTTGATGTTGAAGGTTGAGGTTCTTGAAAAGTATTTTCTGATTTTTCGGGTCCTTTTTCTATGTATTTTTCAACATTGAGATATTTGAGATTGATAACAGAGTGTTTCATTCTTAAATGTCTTGTTAAATTGCCCAGTGAACCACTTGCAATACTAATATCACATGAACAATTACATTTTACAGATTTTTTTATTTTTATCGTTTTTCTCTATTTTTATCTTTTTGATTCCATAAAAAACTTTTATTTCGTCTGTTACTCTTTATAATAAATTATTATAAAGAAAAACTAACTAATTATATAATAATTTAAAACATTTAAACCTAAACATACGATCGAAAGAAACGGTTCCGAATCCGAACTACTTGTACGGTAGTGAAAGACTGACCGAAAACCGAAGAAAACGGACGAGTTTGTGTCATGATTGGGACGAAACATCTGGCAAGGCAACCAGTTATGATAGCGTTGGATTTCGATTTCGGTCCTACAAATAGTTCTTTCGCGAACTAGTTCACTGAACTAGTTCATTTTTGTGAAATAGTTCTCTTGAACTAGTTCGTCTAAACGAACTAGTAAGCACACCTCTAATGTAAAGTGTTGTATTTAAGTTTCGTTCCTGCTTAATATAATTGCGTACAATGCGGTTTCTTCACTTTCTAAGAATGCCTAAAGACAGGTGGCGAAAAAATTTTTCCACTTGTTAGTGGCTTAAAAGAAAAGATATTTATTTTGAATTTTTTTGAACATGTGTTACTGTATAATAAATAGTATTTAAATTTAGTCTTCAAATAGTCTTCAAATACTGATACCACTTTTAACTGTTACTCGCAACTTCCGGTATAATAAATAATTAGTAATTATAGACACTGCTCCAACCATCATAAAACATTGTTAACATCAGCATATTCAATACATTCTCTCGTTTGGCGGCACGTAGAAAGCCGGATCTGTATTTTGTGATTGATGAAAATGCCTTTAGGGAGGCATTCAAGAGAGGTGGTAGGTTAAGCTGAATCGTTGAGGTTAAGATCAAGGGGTTGATAACAAAGAAACGAACATGGATGATCTGCAATAATGTACAAAACTTTGAGTTTGGTAAAACGCATAAGGCAGCTATACGTACTTTTCATAAGGAAAAAATATGGAACTACATAAGGTAAATACGTGAGAAACGATATATGAGGAGCTATATATATATATATATATTTATATATATATATATATTATATATATTATATATTATATATATATATAGTGTGATATAATCACACTTTGTCCATATTTTCACTTTTTGACTTAGAGGTGGCGTTGGATTAGTCTAAACATCATTTATTAATTTACATACTCCTAGATATTCTAAACGTAATATTTCACGTATATTTTTGGCTTCAAAAATCACTTAGACAAACAAAACGCATTTTATCCAGTAGCGAGAGACAAACAAATAGCGCTATTTTGCTTGCATTGCTTTTTTACTAATTAACGACTTTATTTTGCTCTGAGACGTTGATTTAGGAATCAACAGTATCTGATATTATTCGTGCTTAATAGGTTGTTTTTATAATAATAATAATAGGTGATAATAGTATTAAAATGAGTGAAGGTGAGCATATTGTAGGTGATACAAATAGAGGAATGAGAAAAAGAAAAATAAATACTACGGCAAAAGAACGTAAGAGAGAAATAAGGTAAACTACAGGTTATGTTGTGTTTTTGTGGTTTAATTTGTTTTCTTTTAGATATTCAGATTTAGATCCCGAGTTATTGAATTTTAAAAATAATTGTGTTCACAAATCAAAAACATTTGCATGTACAGTTCTTTTGTTGGCCGACATAAAACTTATTAAACAAAATTTCTATGATAATGAAGAAAAGAACAAAAATGCTCAGGATAACAAATTAGCACAGATGATGAATATTAAGGAAATAAAAAGGCAAAGGAAGAGAAAGAATGGTAAATCACATGATTTTCACACAGAATTTTATGTAAGTTTTTATTTAAATAAACCAAGCTTTAGCATCAGTACATATTTATTTTTCGATTACACTTTGTAAGGTCTCTGATTGAGTATTTTTTTAGGTTTGGCATAATAGCAAGAAAATCTTTGTTTGCCAAACATTATTTTTTCTCTATTTTTAATTGTGGTCCAAGAAGAATTCATACGATAGTGAGAAAAAACATGCTTGGCACTAGTATAAAAGACAATCGTGGTGGAGACAGAAAGTCCAAGAAAAATGCGCTTAAATTAGAAAGTGTCATGAAATTTATTTCGTCTTTGAAGGGCCATGAAAGCACTATGGTAGGCAAGTCAAGAAGAATCTATTTGTCATCTGAGTTAAACATAAAAAAGCTGTGGGAGATGTATAATGATCAGATTCCAGATAATTCACTCAAAACAAACTACAAGTACTTTAGTCGAATTTTCAGCAATAAGTTTAATATAGGTAGATATTATTAAAAAAATGTTTTTTATTTTTTACTAAGTTGCCCGTTTGTTTTAGCCTTTGGAAGTCCAGCTACTGATGTTTGAAGCATTCTATTCTCAGCAACTGGATTTTTATGCATTTTGTGTGACAGATATTTTAACAAAAACTCCTGTTTTTTATACATGGCTTGAGCATGAAGCAGGAACAGGTGTGGTAGAAATAAGTTCTGCGTTGACTGACTTTCTAAAAAAGACTGATTTTGACCCAGATATTAAACATTTAAGATTGTTTTCGGACGGATGTGGGGGTAGTAATAATATTTCATTGTGTTTAATACATTTATTTAAACATACTTATTAACAAAGTCTCTAGGAATCAACAATGTCCAAAAACCTATCTCTAACAATCGTCTTGACAAGTCCTGACAACTGACAACGAGTTTCCCTACATTGTGCCTAGAGCCCCGTGACCGTAATCATAACCTACTGATATGACATCTTTCCCCTTACATTTGATAATCCTTAAAACGCACTGGAGCCCTTTTGAGTCTAGCGCTAGTTCTGTTTTCAGCATTCATTTGAGAGGTTGAAGGTTCCTCTACTCCACAACTCTGATTCCCAGATGAGGAGTTTAATGATCTATCATTATGTGCAAAATCAGTATTCTTCTTAATTTCCGCTTTAACTAGGGAAGGCCTTAAGTGATAACTGTTTCGCCTGATGACTTCCCCATTTTCTTTCTGCACTAAATAAGATCTGGGTGCCTCATCCACTTTTTCCAGAACTTTTCCTGGTCTCCATTCTCTACCCTCTCGGACACCTACATTCTCTCCTGGCACTATTTCTCTTCTTACCTTGGTGTTTCTATCATAATAATTTTTATATTCGTTTCTTTTCGCCTCTAGTTTCTCCCACTCATCCTTTAGATTTATGTCTTTGTGCTTTTTATTTGATGGTAGCTTCGATCTAAGAACCCTGTTAGTTACTAATTGGGCCGGTGTTTTATCTGTTCCATTTATCGGAGTATTGCGATACTCCAGGAGTGCCATGTCTAAGTCGTCACACTTTCTAAGCATGTTTTTTGCAATTTGAACGGCTCGTTCTGCCTGCCCATTAGACCGTGGATAGCGGGGACTGGACGTTACAAACCGAAAATCCCAGTCTTTAGCAAATTGCTGACAATGCCACGAATTATAAGGCATGTTATCTGATATGACTTCATAAGGTATTCCGTGTGTTGAAAAAATTTTCTTTAACTCCTTGATGACCACTTGAGAAGTTTTTGAATTAATTTTCACTATATCGAGCCATTTAGAAAAATAATCGATCAGAACTAGATATGACTGTCCACCATAATCTAATATATCACTTGCTACCTTTTCAAAAGGTGCTTGAGGCAACTCTCTAAGTAATAGTGGCTCTTTAGCATTGTGACTTTTAAATATCTCACACTTGCTACAATTTCTTACCCAGTCTTCTATACTTTTGTTCATTTGTGGCCAATGTAATATCTGTCTTGCTCTCTGTTGGGTTTTCTGAATGCCAAAATAACTAGAATGCAATAATCTTAGCATGCTCTCTCTCAATATTTTTGGGACTACAACTCTGTCTTTGTAAAATATTAGTCCGTCAAGTAAATATAGTTCATTTCTTATATAATAATAATACCTAATTGAATCACTTACTCTTGACAGGGTTTTGGGCCACCCTTGTATACAATATTTCTTTACTAGTTTCAGATCCTCATCAGCATCCACTTCAGTCCTAAATTGCTCTCTCTTCTCATCAGTCATGTCAATAGTATGAACTATTTCTGTAATAAATTTATCATCATCCACTTCATCTTTTATAAAATTCCTCGATAATAAATCTGCCACATGCATGAACTTGCCTGGCTTAAATTTTACCTCTATGTCATATTTAGATAATCTTACCCTAATCCTTTGTAATCTTGGTGACATTATGTCCGCAATGCCTTTATGCATTAATGCCTCCAAAGGCTTATGGTCAGATCTAAATTAATTGTTTTTAACATGCTTTGTTGTGCATCCTTACTATTGGTGCCTAATACTATTCTATCTCTTACCATTGAAAATGCTTCAACACCAAACTCACAATTTCTTACTTTATTTTTTAAATCTGTTAAAAAGTGGTCAAAAGGCTCTCCTTCTTCTTGACTGCGCTTATAAAACAAATATCTTTCATAAACCACGTTTTTTCTAGGAGTAACATAAGACTCAAATGCTTCCAATACATCTGCTAGCTTTCCTTGTTGGACCTCTGTTAATTCCAAACTGTTATAAATCTCAATGCCTTCTTCTCCAATTAAATTGAGTAAAATTGCTACTTTAACTTCATCACTTTTACCACTTTTTCCTGATGCCATCAGATATATTTCAAAACTTTGCTTAAATCTTTTAAAATTTTCGGCCACATTGCCTTCAAATGATAATGGATTTGGTAACCTTGCTTCCATGATTTTCGATTAATTTCCACTAGACTGCGCCAAGTAATAATATTTCATTGTGTTTAATACATTTATTTAAACATACTTATTAACAAAGTCTCTAGGAATCAACAATGTCCAAAAACCTATCTCTAACAATCGTCTTGACAAGTCCTGACAACTGACAACGAGTTTCCCTACATTGTGCTAGAGCCCCGTGACCGTAATCATAACCTACTGATATGACAGGGGTCAAAATAAAAATTCTGACATGGTACATGCACTCACCTTGTGGCATTTGAATAATGCCCCAAAAACTATTCAAACACTTACGATGACATTTCCCGTTCGTGGCCATTCGTTTATGCCAGCTGATCGAGTTTTTGGTCAAGTTGAGCTAGACTTACGTGCCCATGCTTTTATAAAGTCACCAGAAAAATATTATGAAATCTATTCTAAGAAAGGACAAACTGCGCAAGCTGGGATCTGATTGGACTTTGTATGACATAAAACATGCAGCACTTTCACTCAAAAAAGTTATAGGTATCAGTGAAGCCAAAAGAATAATCATAACTCGAGGAAAAACAAACTGCTGGGGAAAGTAAAATCTTGTATAAAACAGAGGTTTTATACAGAAATGATGACAATTCTAAAAAGTTTTCAAGTTTAATTCAATCAAAGAAAAAACTAAGTGACATAGTACTGCCGGAATTGCCAACGAAGTATGCTGTTAAGAAGAAAAAACTGGATAGCTTATCAAAATTTTTAGTTAGTCTATCAGGCAAAGAATGGGCATTAGATCCAGAATTAACTTGGTTAGATCCAATTTTGAAGGATCAGTATGGTGAAAATGTAATTGAAAAGGACCAGACCTGCGATCAATGTGAAGATGGAGAAGAATGCTGCTGTCTTCTGGAGGACGACATACATGTCATATGATTTTTTTTTTACTACAGATATTGCTTTACAAACACAAATTTTCAGTTCATATTTTGATTTTAATCACTTAGGGAAAATGAAACCACATTTTGTCCTTCAAAGACAATCAAATAGCGTTTGTCCATCATTAAAATTTTTTTTTGAAAAAACTAATAAAGCTTGTTGTTTCTTATAAATAGGGTAAGTTGATAATAAAAAATTACATTTTTTCATATTTTGTGTTTTATTTTTAACTTTATTAATAATCCAGTAGCAGTTTTTCTCATTTCCTGAAAAATTTTAAAAATGGACAAAGTGCGATATGACAGTCTGCTCCTCATATCAACTTTTAAAAGTACGACGTTTTTGTTTTACTCAATAAATTTTTACACGATTTTAATTCGGAAACTTTTCATCACCTATTGCAGTCAGTCCATTATTGTTTGTTAATCTCCTATTTTAAGAATTTGGCTTTGATTGATTACTTTGGATAAGTGTTTTAGGACCTCTCTTGTCCCAGCCAGGATTAAATTTTTATCTATGGATTCCCGTCCATTGGTGAATGTTGAGAACTAAATAACATCATTGCAAATAATTGGTATAGAAAAAGATGATACAACAACTAATATTCTTACTGAAACAAACGCAAAATTATCTTCAACAGCAAAATTATCTTCAACACATCCTCTGTTATACTTAACAAACAAGAGAACCCTGCCCAATATAGAGGTGCTATGAAAGTTAGGTCCGATTCCCAATCACTGACTAACAATATTTCTAAAATCTCTTTTGTATCACTTAGTGCTTAGTGTCGTCTTCACTAATGAAGGTTGGCTATAACCATTGCAAATTCGTCTCTATCTTCTGCTTTTCTTAAGAGCGTCTGTATGTTTAACCCGGTCCAGTCGCGATTGTTTTTCAGCCAGGATATTTTTCGTCTACCAGGACCCCTTTTACCTTCAATTTTACCCTTCATAATTAATTGCAACAACTTGTACTCATCATTTCTAAGTATGTGCCCCCAAATGTGCTGTCTTTCGTCTTTTAACCCTAGAATACGGGACCGTTTTTGCCAAACGTAAATATGGGACTATCGTAAATTTTACTACTCCATGGAAAAAAGCCTATATTTTTTTCCATGGAGTTACCCTTTTTTTATTTATTATATAGAAAACAATTAAGATTCTTAGTATATCTTACAAAAGCATAAAATTATGAAACAAACATATTTGAGTATTTTTAGAAACATACGGTACACATATCTCCTCGGTGTTCTCCGCAAATTGGCTTCTTGCACCCCTTGCAATCGTTGGGCCTTTTTTTGCTTGGACAGTAGAAACAAGTCTTTCTCTTCTTTTCCTGGGCCATATTTTTATCATCTCCTTTAGTTATGTTGAGGATTTCAGCTATATCTTGGCGAATATTTCGACGTAAACTTGCAATGTTGTATCTGTTTAGCATCCATGGTTTTGCAAGACAAATGCTTAACTCAGTCATATATTGATATCTGGAGATATTGTCGCATCAACCTCGCTATTGGAGACAGAGGATTCAGCTTCCAAATTGTCCTCTTCCCAGGCATTACCACGACCTTCAAACGGGTCTGGTTCACTGTCTTTCCCATTCATAATACGTGCCGCTTCCTCCTCCAGTTCTTTTGCGGACAAAAACTTTTTATTTGACATCCTAATAAGAAAAACTCAAACAGTATATAATGTAATGAGAATGAAAAAACAATTTACTTTAATTTTTTGTTACTAAAACACTCAAAATCCAAATACAAACAATAAGAACCAGCTGATTTATTATCTGATGTAAATACGAGACTTTCGTAAAAATTACGAACCAAGCGACAAAATATGGTCTTAGAATTGGAAATTATAACAACCGTCTGCGACACTATCAAACTCGATACTAATCAGGAAGATATTCAATCCGCTCAAAAACGAGCGATCTCCAGGACCTGGCAATATAGCTGTAGAGTTACTTCACTCCTAATAGAACGAATAACTCTTCTAATGAATCAATTCTGCCAACAAATTAAAGTACTATCTTAATGAAAAACCGCTCACCAAGTGTCCATCTTTAAAAAGGGTAATCGAAAATATCCTAACTGCTACAGAGGATTAGGTGTCTTACCTACTTTCGAGAGATTGTTTGGAAAGATAATAAATGGAAAAATACAAGATGGTGTAGGACATCTAATTAGCGTAGACCAAAGTGGGTTTACGCCTGGTAGATCTTGCACTGATAACTTGTTTATACTCCAACAATTAATAGAAAAAAGAATAGCGGTTGGTACCGAAGTACATCTAGCCTTCATCGACCTAGAAAAGGCGTATGATACAGTTCCAAGACTTAAATTGTGGCAAGCTTTACAACAATTCGGCATTAGTCAGTATCTTTAGGAATAATCATAGAAGTATAATATAGGGATAACACTACTTACCTAAAATCGGAAATAGACTATCAGAGCCAATAAAAGTATCTAAAGGACTAAGACAAGGATGCAGTATGTCACCCTTACTGTTTAATTTATATATTGAGGTAGCCCTCCAAAATTGGAAAAACCACTGCCAGAAAATGGGAATCCGCATAGGAAATGACGTACTGTTCTCCCTGAACTTTGCGGATGGCCAAGCTTAAGATTCTTATGATCTAGAATTTATGATAAAGCGTCTATACAGATAATATGTAAAATGGGAGTTACGAGTCAGCATGAAGAAAACAGAATATTTAATCTTTGAGGGTATACAAGGCAACTATCGAACACGGTGATTAATTTAATCTTGCCCAAGTACTTTTGATCAAAAGATCATCTTCAGAGGCATCTGAAATAAGCCAAGAAACGTTTTTTATAAAAAAAGGAAAATTAATTCACTTGGATAAAAAACTCCAAGTTTATGGTTGAAAAAATTTTTATATGTGATAAACGTTTATAGGCTTACTTCGTCAATTGTGGCTATCCTGACATGAGTAGAATGTCATAAATGTAAAAATTTGAACATAACAATACAAAATACAATACACAAAGACAAACAAACACTTTAAAATTTTAAGGGAGAAGCTACATGTTGTATAGAAGCCGGAGACAGAATGGGCTCCCGGTCTGACGGAAATATTGAGATGACATGTGACAAATGACAGCTTGTGAAGGGCAGTTATGTGATCTGCACCTTTCAAAATTCTATGAAACTAAGTATTGACCAAAGGTCCAACTGACACCACTATAGGAAATCCACTGATGAAATATAAAATTATATAGTATATTTTTTATGTAGATTGAATAATCCCAATCTCACACTCAAACCTGTCTATAATAATTAGGATGTTAGTTTGAGAGCAATTGAAGTTGACATAAAGTATGAATGTAAGAAAAGACTAACAATATATTAGACAGTGGATGGTTGACTACACTAAAATGGTCCACCAAGCGCTATCAGTACTGTAAAAAAGAAAATCTGAATATGCAGTTAAATTACTAAAAGTTAAAATCAAAGTTAAAGACAAAATATATAAATGAGTTATGTTATAATCCAAGTAGTTCAGCTGAATCCACAGTCAATGGAAGAACTTTAAAATTAATATTGAAATGCTCAGTGCATGAAGTCTAAACAGTCGAGCTGGGTCCTCCACGAGGTGAAGCTGTAATAAAGTTTTTAAATATAGGATTAAATTTAGTACAATTTAAATTAATTTGAGTATTAATCACCGTGTTCGATGGTTGCCTTGTATACACTCAAAGTTTAATTATTCGAACATTCAACCTTATATTGAGAATATTTAATTACCAATTCAGATGCAAGGTTTGAAGTGTTGATAGACGAGGACGTGGAAATCAAACAAGTGGAAAAATTTAAATATTTAGGTGCACTCATTGATAAGAACAGCTTGGGAGAAATTGAAATGAAACACCGAATTAATCAGGGACGTAAAATTGAATGATGTCTGAACTCCTTATGGTGAGATCGAAACATTTCCAAGAGGAACAAAATAAGAATAGGGCAAACCATGGTTGAATCAGTTCTTTATTATGGCTCTGAATTATGGACAATTAATGCAGACCTGAAGAGAAGATTGATCGCAGTTGAAATGGATTATTTGAGAAGTACTAGAACATCAAGGCTGGAAAGGAAGACCAACATATCTATAAGAAATAACATGAATGACAGATGGAAGCCCACTGGAAGAAGAAAAAGAGATAGACCTCGACGCTCATGAAATGAAGGAATTAAAAAAGCGATGGAATCGAGAGGTTTGGAGGAGGAGCATGCCTTGGACCGGGAGAATTGGCGAAGAAGAAAGGGAATACGGCGATTGCCGTCTCCAAAATATATTGTATTTACAAGTTGGATCCTGTAATATACATAAAAATCCTATTCACAGAGACTAATTATTCAAAACGACTCTCTCGAAATGACACTTATTAGCAACTCTTAATAAAAAGACAGATGCCAACAATTTGAGCAACTTGTATTCATTATTGTTAACTTTAGATAACTACAAATCTATTATTAAAGACAATTCATTGTCAATAATATAAGTTTTTTTTTGTAAAAAAAAAATTTACCACTTTGTATGTATAAACAGCGAACTACGGTATAAATTTATTTCTCAAATTATCGGCATCGAATTTAATTCATTCAAAACAATTTGTTCATCAGATGCTTTTCATTTACATTTATTAAGGCCTGCGGTACAAACGTATCTATCAATAAATGCTGATTGAACACTAATTCAGGCTAATGATTAGATTATATTTGAATAAAAAGAGAAAAATGGAAATTTGTACCCACGACAAATGACGAAGAGGCATTTATCAGCGTAAATATACATTGAATTATCGAACAATAGCTTTTAACTGCAAACAAATATAAATTAAATTATTGTATGTTATTATATAACTATCTTAACAACAGTAACAATGTTTTGTAACTATCACAATTAAGGAATAATACAGTATTGCCCAAAATAACCAGTACTGAAACTGAAACATAGATGTCTCTTTGTGCGCGCTGTCATATTCAAATTAACTATGGTTTGTTTTTTAACCAGGAGGAGTAAACTAAACAGACAAATTCACACCCAAGAAAGTTACTAGAAAAGTCACCAAATACATCTTCTTATTTGGTTGATTATCTCAGCCTTGTGGTAATCCAGTAATAAGTATTAGACAACCTCACCACACCTAGATTCTAACCTGAATTTGATTGTTTATGTTTGAATAATATTTTTTTAATTACCTTCCAATATATATATTTTTTTGTTTTTCTAATTGCAATAAAAAATGTTGGATTGTTATGAAGAAGTTGGAGAATTTTTAGAGTTAATTTATCAGATTGTAGAAGAATATATATACATGTATTTTATTTAACTTAAAATTTTATTTAATGTAAGCATTTTATTCGTGAAAAGGAGCTGTGTACTATCTGTCGTACAATGTTTTAACTTTTCATCGTATTTTGCAAGGATATAAGGTCGACCGCCAAAATTTTTAGGACATCTTACTGCTATTCTGTTCTTACTGTTCCAGTCTGCTTATATTCCTTAATTGTTCTGTCAATAGTTAAAAACACGTAAAATTAGCAGATTACTTTAGTAAGTCTTGATTTTAACAATAACTATTCTGCAAAACTAACCTGCTGCCTATTTTATTTTTGTTACCATGACTGTTAGTTTCATTTCAGGATTATCAATTTGTCTTTGTTTGTACATATTTATAATGAATTGTTTTTCATTTGATGATAAATTACAGAAATCTACTCACATTTTTCTACCCAAAAAAAATGCGTTTTTAGGTGGAGCAGAATAATTACCACTAGTACTTGACATTAAATTCATATTGCTATCATAATACCACTAATATGTCGCTAAAACGGTTTTTTATATAAATGCAAACGAAAAATCTAAAAATTGACGGAATAACACAGAAAATACAAAAAATCCTCGATATTAATTTTGAATTTTAAAATTTCATAAATGTCATTAGTGTTAAAATGTCATAATTTAGTGGAATAAACTTGCCTGCGGTTGGACCAATTACAAACAAGCATTAGGGCGCGGTAAATTTGAATTACTCCTCCTGGTTAAAAAACAAAACATAGTACAGACCTGCCAAGTAATCCTTAAACAATTAATTATTAAGGCCTAATTGTTAAAAATGGTGTTAAGTACAGAGGAGAAAGTCTTTCTTGTGGAGCATTATTTTCGCTCATACGGAATCGGCCGATGTAATAGTGCAAGTCTGCAATACGTGTATGATCAAATCACACAACGGTTTAATAAACGTTGTCCAAGTAATGCTGTAATTTTGAAAGTTGTTAAAAAATTTAGAAATACGGGAATGTATTGTGTCAACGAAAAGGAAACTCAAGGCGTCCCAGGACAGTTAAAAACAACGATAACCATGAGCTTGTTTTTGAACAAATCTAAAAGCCAGACAGACAAGAAGAGCATTGCATTTTGGCTTAAAACAAATTTCCTTGCAAAGAATCCTGAAGGAGCTGGAATTATTTTCGTATGTGATTCAGGTACATCAACAATTACATCCCAGGGATTATCATGGTACATTGTTTCTTTAAGCAGTATTTGTTTTTACGATTGGTAGGTTGCTAACCTTGCCAATCACCACATCCACATTTTATCCGGACTTAAGACCGGCTGTGGTAACCACAGAGCTACTCACTCCACCCCGCAATCACCCTAGGCTGTAATAATAAGCCTCAAACAACAAGAGAAGCGTTCTACGACCAATTACAACCAGTAGTAGATCAAGTCAGTGGAAAGATTAAACAAAACCATAACGAAAATCTTAAAAACGAAAATGGAAAACTGATGATTAACTTGACGTAAGATGCCTCAACTCAGCAGATCTAGGTAGCGACCATAGCTTAGTATTAAGTAAAATATAAATATTCCTGAAATACTTCCCACTCAAGAGAGCGGCGCCAACACAAACAAAAATCTAAGAAATCCAAAAAAGTCGAAGGACTAATACGGAATTGACGGAATACTTATACTTATACAGTAAAAGAATATCAGAGAAGATCGCTGAGAATGAAATATTAGAAAACGATATCATCGAGGAAAGCTGGGAAAAAAAATAATTTAGTTAACGCAGCAACAGAATCACTTGGAGAGAGGAAAGTAACGAACACTAATATATTAAAAAAGAAAACACCATGGTTTAGAGAGGAAGTGAAGACAAAATGTGAAGAAAAGAAGAAAGCCTTTTTACAATACAGAACACAAACAATAAAAAGGAACACTGGCAGACTTTAAAACAGATGGAACACGATTTCTACGGAACACAAAAAGAAATATGGAGAATGATCAGAGGACAAAGAAAAGAGATGAACGAACTAATAAAAACGAAACACATTCAGAAGGAAACATGGGTAGACTCCTTTCAATCCCCGTTTGCTAAAGGTGACGATGATGAACCGCCAAGACCAAAGGTGACGACAAACGAAGAAATAAATATTGAGGAGAAAGAGGTACAGGAAGCATTAAGGAAATTAAAAAATAGAAAATCACCAGTAGAGGACAGAATACGAACGAACTCCTATAGTACGGAGGACCAGATCTGACCAAACAGCTATTAAAACTAATTCAAAAAATAATAGAACAAAGCAGAATTTCTCAAGAATGGAGATCAAGCATCCTAATAACTCTCTTCAAAAAGGGAGACAAATCGGACTCGGAAAATCACAGAGGAATTAATTTATTAAATACAACACTAAAATTAACAACCAAAGTGATAACAAATAAATTGAATGAAATTATGACACTAGCAGAAGAACAACAGGGTTTTAGGTCAGGAAGATCATGCACCGACGCTATATTTATAATGAGGCAAGTACAAGAGAAATCATTAGAATACAACAAACCCGCATATCTATGTTTCATGAACCTTACAAAGGCATTTGACCGGGTCAAATTGATCTAGGAATAATCAAAATGATCAAAAATATCTACTAAAACAACACAATAAAAGTAAAAGTAGAAAAAGAACTAACCGACCCTATTGAAGCTGACAATAGAATAAGAGAGGGAGATTCCTTGAGTCCTCTATTGTTCAACCTGATTATGGATGAAATAAAAGGGTTAATAAGAGGGAAGAAATTGTACAGACAATTAAGAGGCGGAAACTTGAATATTTCGGTCATATATTAAGAGGTCCTCGTTATGGGCTACTACGTTTGATTATAGAGGGCAAAATAAAAGGTAAAAGAGATGTAGGAAGAAGACGAACCTCCTGGCTACGAAATCTAAGGGAATGGTTTAGTCTGAGCTCTAGCCAACTATTTAGAGCTGCTGTAAGTAAAGTAAGAATTGCCATGTTGATATCCAACCTTCGTTAGAAGATGGAACCTTAAGAAGAAGATGGATGAAATAATAAAAAAAGATACCAAATGGGAGAAAAACAACTTAAAATAATCTGCTATGCAGACGACACAATACTACTCTTTCAAAGTGAAGATCATTTACAACGTCTGCACCAATTTAATAACCGCCAGAAAATTTAACATGTTAATTTTCCCAACAAAGACAAAATTTACAACAGAAAATTTACTAAGATGTAAATTGGAGCTGGAAGCTCAGATAATAGAACAAAAGATGGAGTTTAAATATCTAGCATCACATTATCTAGCTACGTGAATAGAGCAAACAGAGCCGCAGGTTGCCTAAATGAAACAATATGGCGAAATAAAAATATGGGGAAAGAAACGAAAGGCAAAATTTACAAAACAATCATCATACCAATAATGACATACGCTGCAGAAACAAGACCTAACACAGAGAGGATAAAAAGGATGTTAGAAACAGCAGAGATGAAAACACTTAGAAAAATTGATGGTAAGGCACTATGGAACAGAGCTAGAAGTACATATATACGACATAGATGAAAGGTCTTCTTCTTAAAGTTCCATCTTTTATCGGAGGTTGGATATCATAACGGCTATGGCCACTTTGTTGGCTTCTGCTCTTAAAATTGTAGTGAACTACAGTTAAACCATTCTCTAAGGTTCCTCAGCCAGGAGATGCATCTTCTTCCTATGCTTCTTCTTCCTTGGATCCTTCCTTGCATAATAATTCTCAGCAGCTCATATCTTAGATGCAAGGTGGAGAACATAAAAAACTTGGTAAGAAATAGAAGAGCACAATGGAACGATCATATAAGCCGAATGACAACAAATAGAGTAGTAAAGATGCCAATAGACGGTCCCCAATAGGAAGACGATCAGTAGAAAGACCACGTAAACGATGGAATAACAAAAGAAGAAGAAGAAGAAGATTATCAAAGTAGAGTGGAATATTGTCCCAGAATTCTTGCATTACAGTATGAAAATCTTGAATTTTTGAAAAATGTATGGTTTTCAGACGAAGCACATTTTCATTAATCAGGCCATGTAAATCGTCGCACAAATCGATTTCTGGGCTTTCCCAAACCAGATTTAACAGAGATACATACAAATTTTAACACGCTTTATCCCTGATCTACCTCAATTTTGTCGTGCACGTAATTTGGCATTTCAAGACCAATTTTTCCAGCAGGATGGGGCAACTTGCCATATTGCTGTCGCAGTTCGTCAGTTTCTTCAGGCACATTGCCCAAACAAATTTATTTCACGATTTACTGACTTCCCCTATCCTGCACATTCTCCAGACTTTACATCTCCAGACGCATACATTTTGGGCATGGCTAAAACTTCCGTTCTTCGCGGACCTTTATTCCATATCTAATATTACGAGAAATCTGGAATATCGGTATGAAATCTGTCTTGAGAGAGGAGAAGCTGTGTCAATAATATGTATTTTTCAAATCAATATAATAATTACAAGTTCAGTACTGTTTATTTTGGGCTATACTGTATATATTAATATGTACAGAGTGGACCACAAGTCTTGAAATGACTAATTACCTCTTAAATGGATTTTTCGGAAACATAACAAAACATATGACATATGTTTTACTTATCATAAGATTGTAATGTTTAAAACATTTCTATGCAGCATCTCCCTCTACTTGAAAAGTTGTCACAATCCGTCACTGCGTTATGGCGTGATTTGGGGCAGGGATAGAGGAGAAAGCCGCGGGGTTGAATCTTACTGGAGGGAAATATCACGCACACATGAAATATCTTCACTCGGAATAGCAACATAAATTAATTACTACAATAGCACAACCAGCATCATAGCTCGTGGAGAAACTGTTATCAGATTGTGAAAATGCGAATACCTACGGCTCAGTTCGGGCGGTTATTGAAATATTACTTTTTATTAACAACTAAGCCTGGCATTTATTTTAGACAATGGCGTACGATAATTATGTAATTTTATGATGCTATATCATAAATAAAGCATGATATTATATAAAATTAAAAATTGTGCACAATTTACTCAATTTCTAGAAGAGTACCAGTATGTTCCGATATTTACTTAAACTTTCATCAAGTTTTACTTGAGGATTTGATCTACATATGAACGAATACACATTTAAATATTTATGTTTTCATTCTGATGGTATACATAATCGACAAATATTTTTAGAGTCCAAGCAATATGAATTTACGAATACAAATTAGAGTCATCAAACTGCACAAATACTCTACTTTCTAGTCTCCATGTGAAGCACTGGTAATTCAAGAAGACTATCCAGAAAGTTATCCACCTTCTTGACGTAAAAGGCCACTGAACGGAGAAGCAGTCGTGCTGTTGTGAGGGGAGCTAATCTCAGCTGCTCTGCAATACCGTCTCACCTACCCCTTTTTTCTATCTGGTTGTATCATTACCCCTGGCGGAAATACAAATAGAAGACAGACTGGTCTTCACTACTATCGCCAACGTATAGTCAACTTAACCCAAAAATATATAATAGATCTATCTATCCTACACTCCGAGTACAACCAAGAAAATAGTCATCCATACTTCATTCTCCATCCCACTAGGTATATTATTTACATCCCCAGGACAAACTGGTGTGAAATACAATGCTGAAGGGTGCATGGCCATTCCTGAAAAATATATCTCCAAATAATTAGAACAGTCTTGGAATTACTTTAAGATAAACTTACGGTAAAAAGTCTCAGTACAATGGCTTCTGACAACAAGAACAGCCTATGAGAAAGCTCTAGAAAAGGTTTTACAAACAAAGAAATCTCTAAAAGGGAAAGGGAAAGTTTATGAATTATTATACATATAATTATTATTCCAAAATTTTAATTGAATAGATAAAACGTTATAAAGTATAAAAACTGAATTTACAATTGCACTCAAAAATGTATACAAGTCTTTATTTCAAGTTGACTGTCGAATCTCGAATGCTGAAAACTAGTTGTCGGTCGAAGGTCAGCGTCGTAGGCCAAACACACGGCGGCTTCACGGGGGCGAAGGGGTTACCGGTTCCTTGATGTGTGCGACAACTGTTACACAGGGGTCGATCAACAGTTAAACAGGAAAGAAAGTAATAAAGCCTCTACCACAACTCCTGAGAAAATAATCAGGTCAATATATTCTGAGTAGTCAGTACAACTAATAGAGAATGATCATCTTAGGCTTAGGTGTCTGGAGAAAGCCATCCTACAAGCCACCGAGGATCCGACAAGAAGTAAAATTCTAGGCTGCTTACATCGGCTAGGATAGATTAAGATAATATGTGTTAATGATACACGGTCCAAATGACTAATTCAAGCAACTAAACGAGTCAATTCATAGGAATTAACAAAACCCAAGACGATCGGAGGAACCCATCTGCTCAATACTTAGATATGTATTGCATACTGCTGAGGAAAAAGTTACCTCAATGTTTGCTAAAATATATTGAACAGACTGGATAGGACTGGAAAGTACTCCACTGCGAAAAGGCTGGTCCACGAGGAAATACTTGGACTTTCTCAATAGACGATCTATCTAGGAAAGCAGATTAGGGAGAAATTAAACTTCAGGGTCTTCTTCGGCTACGATCAGATCACCATCAGATCAGAGACTGTCAAGAAAAGGAGAAGTCGTCTTTTTCCTCGGCAATCAAGGCCAAAAAAGGCCTTTTATATCAACACTATCTATGGACACCAAAGAGGAAAGTCTTAGAAAACTGATAAACACGCACTTTCCCGGCTCAACAATTCTGGATGATGCAGATAGACAAACCAACATAGACCACAGGCTGACTAGGCCAAGGTTTACAGATTTGGAAATATCCACAGCAATCTCAAGACCAAACATAATTAGATGAGCTATAAATAAATTTCGACCATACAAGTCTCCAGGGACAGATGAAATATATCCAACACTGTGGCATATGGAATTAGAGGTATTGATACCAAACCTATGCAAGCTTCTCAAAGCCAGTTTAGCATGTGGGGTCATATCGGAAATATGGCAAAAGGTGAAAGCCATATACTTGCCTAAGGTAGGTAAGGTATCAGACCTAACACCAAAGTCATATAGACCGATAATCCTATTTTCTTTTATATTAAAAACGCTGGAAAGACTTCTTGATAGGTACATCAGATACGAAGTGCCAAAAGATAATCCTCTAAGCAATCGTCAATATGCATACCAACTACGGACTCAATGTAAGTCAATGTAAGACAAAGAGATAGCAATGGCCGCTTTTTTTAGATATAGAAGTGGCATTTAATACTGTTACTACTAGCTCTTTGATAGGGGCTATGAGTAGACGAGGCGCACCTGCGGTAATATGCAGATGGATAAGGGCATCCTTGGAGAATAGGACACAAGGAGGAGTTCTGTCCCCTTTAGTTTGGGCAAACTTGCTAGATGATCTTTAAAATATGTCCATAGAAAGCTGTTACTGTCTAGGATATGCGGACGATATAGCAATCTTTGTCAAAGAGAGACTGATAGTATCAGTCTCAGAACAGATATCATTTGTAAAAGAAACAAAATACCTTAGGGTGTACATATTTTGATTATAGGTTTACATGAAATACTCATATTCTGAAAACTACACAGAAAGCTACTATGTCCCTGGGCAGATCTAGAAAAATGTGCAGTAAGAATTGGGCTTATATACAAGCTTTATTAGACAAATAATAACCTATGACTCGGTGACGTGGTGGACAAAGACGTAATCTACATCTGCATATGCATCTTTATACAGAGCGAAGTCAGATCAGTAATGCACAAATTAATCCATAGTCGGCGACATATAAGCCAGATGCATGATGCTGACAACACAAAGCTAATCGAGAAGCTAAAAGCCGATATTGTGATGGGACAACCTATCGATGCAACAGCTACGAGATATAGCTTTAACAATAAGTTCACATTTAAGATACCAGGCAGGGAAGACTGGAATGAAGATGTACCCATATAAGCTGCTGCTACATTGTACAAGGTTGGCTCAAAAACATCGGAGGGTGTGGGAGCCGGCATAGTAGGAACAAATCAAGGGATACGTTTCCCTGTAAGTCTATCTAAGGATGTGACACTTTTCCAGGCGGAAATAACGGCAATCCATCACTGCGTGGAAGAAATGGAAAGGCAGGAAATAACGTTCCATTCAGTTGCCATCTTCATAGATAGTCGAGCAGAATTTAAGGCACTTAATTCTGTAGAGATCAATTCTAAGCTAGTAAGGGATTGTGTGTATGCCCTAAATAAACTAGGAAGGATGCCCTAAATAAACTAGGATGGCAAGGTTACGATAGTCTGGGTACCGGGGCACGAGGGTCATAAGTGCAATGAAAAAGCAGATGAAATGGCCAAACAAGGTACATCAATGCCATTCATTGGACCGGAACCCGTTATATTATTATAACATTCAGATTCGAAGTTAATAATTGTAAAACGTTGCTCAAACAAGATATTAAAAACATTAAATATTTCACTAATAATATTGATTTCCTTTACATGCATTAGAATTTCAAAAAATTTTAGATTTAATTAGATGAGAAAGGGGTTCTGGCGCCTTCCGTTTAGAGTTAAGGATTCCGTTTTTTGAGCCAGTCAGGCCCTGCTTGGATCTCTAATGTTCCATTGTACAGCCAATACCTCAGACATCAAAGTCAAATAGACAATTCCGAGCAATATTTTCTTTTAACATATTTGCCACACGTAAGGTAATCTTAAGATTAACATTATTATACTAAACATTGTGAATGTTATTTAAAGAAAAGTAAATCAAGTACAGTTTGCATACATATTCGGGTTTACAACCAATCCCTGAACTATGCAAATTTTACGCAAAAGGAAACTTCAGCGTATAACATGACAGTATGTTGTGCAAATAGCGGTAAACCTACCATAGAACAAAGCAAGCTTACAACAAACAATTCCAAACACTAGCCAGATATACAAGGGTATCGAAAATCAGAACAATAACTCATGATTTAGCAATAAATAAATTGAACAGGCAATAACTTGGCAGAATTGTAGAGGAGACTAATAGAGTGAATATATTATATTTTTAAAATATTTTGAAATCAAGAATACTTTTCATACGTTAAAGTGAGTTTTGTAATTAATATATTTTTTAGAAATAATGCTCCCAACATTTTTATTTTTTAAAAGTAACTATTAAGCTGTATCAGACTGTACTTATCATTACTAAAAGACATCTACGTTATATCGACATTTTTAAAGCTTCTAACTTTTTTAGAGTTACTACTTATAACATCCACCCTTTTACTCCGTAAAGTAGCGTAGAGAGTACGTAACATTTCGTATTGCGCCATCAGATGTTAATAGACTACAAGCCCATGGGAGATTTTTAATGGTTTATTTGATCCAGCATGAATCACATATAAAACAATACTACAATATCCAATAACAACTTTAGAAACTATGCCGTCAATTCTTATCGGTACAGGTGAGTTACAGGAAAGATCAACTTACCACTCAATGGGGGAGGACTTTTTCTTCTTCATGTGCCTTGTCCGTTCAGAACGTTGGCAATCAACATGGCTATTCTGACTGTTTACGGCAGATCTGAATAGTTCAGCAGATGACAATCCGAACCATTGCCGCAAGTTTTGGAGCCACGAATGTCTTCTCCTCCCTGGAACCCTTCTGCTGTCTATTTTCGCTTGAACGATCAGTTGTAGTACTCTATATTTATTATGTCTCATAACGTGACCTAAATGCATGATCATGACTAAATCTGCACATGCAAATATCCAATTGACTATTGAAGATACTGCAATTGAGAATGTTAATAACTATAAATATTTAGGAACATGGATAACATCAGATGTAGACCAAACCAAAGAAATTAGGACACGTATTGAAATAGCACGTACATCACTTATTAAACTTAAAAAGTTTCTTTGTTGTCGGGATATAAGGTTAGAACTACGCCTGAGAATGCTTCGATGTTACGTGTTCTCTACTCTTCTTTATGGTCTGGAAGCTTGGACACTAAAACAAGTTCATCTGAATAAGCTGGCCGCCTTTGAATTTTGGTGTTACAGAAGAATCCTACGAATATCATGGATTCAAAGAATGTCAAACAAGGAAGTAACTAGAAGGATAGGAAATGAGGCGGAAATAATATTAACTATTAAAATACGAAAACTTGAGTCCTTGGGACATGTGATGAGAGGGCAAAAATACGCATTATTACAACTTATTATGCAGGGCAAAATCCGAGGAAAGCGAAATGTGGGAAGACGAAGAATATCCTGGCTTAAGAACTTAAGGGAATGGTTTGAATGCAATAGTGCAGAACTTTTTAGAGCGGCAGTCAACAGAGTCCGCATAGCCATGATGATTTCCAACCTTCGATAGAAGATGGAACTTAAAGAAGAAGAATAACGTGACCCAAGTATTCCAACTTTCTTTTCTTTATACTTATTCCTACCTCTCTCTTTACCTATCCGGCGTAGTACCTCTTCGTTGGTCACATGCTCAGTCCAGGATATACGTAATATACGTCGGTAAGCCCACATTTCGAAGGCCTCTACTTTTTTCATCAATGTTGCGGTCATTGTCCACGCCTCCATTCCATATAAAAAAAAACCGGGAATGCATAACATTTCAGAAGTCGAATTTTGAGAGGTAAGGTGAGGCTTTTAGAGGTGAAAATTTGCTTCATGCTAGTGAACGATGCTTTTGCCTTTTCTACTCTTATACGTATTTCCTTCGCTTGATCCCAATTTGAGTTAACTGTTGTTCCCAAGTAGATGTACGAATCCACGTGTTCAGTTCTTTCATTGTCTAATATCAGTTGCTGTGGTGGTTGTTGGGTTTTGCTTACTAACATCCGTTTGGTTTTTGTGATATTTAGTCTGAGTCCGTATTGTGCACTTGTTTTTAGAGTGGCTCAAATCGGAGTTCGTACCATTGCCCAAAAAATCAGGAGTTTGTGGAGACTATAGGACCATAAGCCTAATGAGCCATATGCTGAAGCTGTTTTTAAAAGTCATCTACAAAAGAATTTACCGGAAATGTGAGGAATAAATTGCGCCCAGTCAGTTTTAATTTGTGAATGCCGTTGGTACGAGGAAAGCTTTATTTAGCGTTCAGGCATTGTTTCAGAAATGTAGAGATGTCAGCTGTGATGTTTTTGCATGCCTGATTGATTACAAGAAGACTTTCGATAGAGTCAGGTATGAACAAATGATGGAAATGCTGAAGAGGATAGTGATTGATGGAAGAGACCTAAAAATAATAGCTATCCTGTATTGGAATCAATCAGCAGTGCTGCGAATAGATGGAGAATATACAGATAAAGTTAAAATATTAAGGAGAGTGAGATAGGGGTGCATAATTTTACCACTGATATTCAATCTGTACTCGGAGCACATTTTTAAAGAGGTTCTAAAAGATATTGATGAAGGGATCTCAATACATGGAGTCAAGCTCAATAACCTGCGGTATTCAGATGGTTCAATAGTGCTTTCCAATACCACAAAACGAAACATGAATAACGGAATGTAATAATGAACAAAATAACGGAGACAAGTAGAACATATGGACTGGATATAAACACCAGCAAAACCAAGCTAATGCTCATCATCAAGTAAAAATTATAACTGGAGTAAATATATATGTGAATCAAATGAGAATTGAACGTGTCTTACAGTACAATTACACTATAACGGTTGCAGTTGTGAAGAGCTTTCTCATTTTTATGAATCTAGATTTTGCTAGGTTAATTCTGGTTTTATCCTCTCTATTAGGTTCCCATTTAATATTTACCGAATATTTAAAATATTTGAATCGGTGTACTCTTTTAATATGCCCAGTTTCGATCTTTTGGATGTTCTGCTTACTAATCACTATTAGTTTCTTTTTGTTGATTTTGTAGCATTTTTAAATTGCGTTTTATATAAAGTTTTAATTCACGTATTTTAAATTCTATTCTGAATAAGGTTTTAATCTACATATGAGAAATCTTCGAAAAAGAAACACTTGCATTTCGAACGAGAAGTCATGCTATGATACATGTTTATGTGTGTTATTTATAAAGTCTTGATTGCACCGAATAAAGTTTTTTGAACTGCTTCTTACTAAGCATAATAAGTGTTTGTTTTAATCTGCCAAGATAAACCAGCGATTGGCAAATACTTAACTTCGTGTACAATAAATGGAACTCTCAAAATTCCCCTTAGCGTGGGAAGGAACTTTTTCCTTCTAGTCTGGTCAATGAAGAGACCGATGAAGGACCAATTTACAAAACTAAAACAAATAATCTAGATCGTGACAGGCAGTGCTGTTGTTTTATTTTTTATTTTAATTTATTACCTATTTTAGGTACCTATACATTTGTACAGATTTCTTAACCCTTAACTGGTGACCATGCATTTCACAGACTCCGCACGTTTATTAACGCGTCTGCGTCTAGACGCAGGGTGACCATTAATGTTATTTTAATATGGATAGTTTTCGTAAAGCTGTAAGAGTATTAGACGATGATTTCGAAGAGAAGTTTGCACAAAATTGTAGGTATAATGAGGCGAACTGTGACATAAGTGATGATGATGTGGAAGAAGCATATTATATAGAAAATGATCATTTTACGGACAGTGAACAAGAACTAAGTGAAAATGAACAGCAACAAGACTCAGAAATGATACCTAGCGAAGATGAAGAGAGTGTGACAATTCCAGCAATTATTACTATGGAAAGAATAGGTATAAGTGGATTAAAAAGTTGCCAACTAGAAACATCCGTGCGCCTGCTCATAATATTGTTGTACTCCCATCAATCCGTTCAAAAGTAGAAAAGTCAACGAGTCCCGTTCATTATTTTAATAAATTGTTTTCACCAGATATGTATAGTCTTGTTATCAAGAGAACTAACGAAAAACTCTCAACTTTTCGGCCAAAATATTAACAATATAAAACAAAATCCGAGTTGGCTGATACTGATAAAATAGAATTAAAAGCTTTTTTGGGACTGCTTCTTTATACTTCTATTTATTAGTCAAATCATGAAGATGTACGAAGTCTGTTTGCTACGAACGGGAAAGGACTTCTTCTTATGTTGCCCTATCCAATTAGTGGATGTTGGCGACAATTCTGGAATACTCCTCTCGATCTTGTGTGGATCTAAAAAGTGCATGGGCATCGAGATTTGTCCAATCCCTTATGTTTTTAAGCCATGAGTATTTCTTTCTTCCGATGCCTCGTTTTCCTTCTATCTTCCCTTCTATGACCCATATAAGCAGGACAAGCGGGAAAGGACGGTCTATATTTAGAGCAGTTATGTAGACGAAACGTTTCCTGGCCCTGATGACCGCCTTAAGGTTTGATGATGCCTCGGACCGAGAACAAAGAGAAAAGGGTAATTCGGCTGCTGCTATTCAAGAAGTCTTTGATTTATTTGTAAGCAATTCAACAGATGCATATAGGTTTGGGAAAAATATGTGTGTAGACGAAATGCTGGTAGGCTTCAGAGGCAGATGTGGCTTTAAAATGTATATTCCCAGCAAACCCTGTAAATATGCGATAAAAATCTTATCTACGACAGATGCATGAACTGTGTATTTACATAATGCTTACATTTATGCTGGGAATTTTATGCAGATGGATTTAGCCTCACAAATAAAGAAAGCAGAATAAGCATACCTACTCAAGCAGTTATACGATTAGTCAAACATCTTTACAATACTAATAGAAATGTAACTGGCGACAACTGGTTTAGTTCAGTTGATTTGGTACATCATCTACAACAATATAAACTCACTTACGTTGGCAAAATGCGAAGAAATAAAAAAGAAATTCCCCCACAGTTTCTTCCACGACCAAATCGTAATGAAGGCGACACTTTGTGTGGATTTACCAAAGATCTAATACATTTATCCCGTATAACCAAGAAAAATAAAGCTGTGATATTAACTTCTTCCGTGCGTCATTCCATAGAAGTAGATGCAGATAATGGACCACCAGAAATAAATTCTTTTTACAACTTGACCAAAGGGGGTGTAGAAGCGATGGATGAAAAGTATGTAAAATATTCCTGTAGCCGCAGAACACGTAGATGGCCCATGGTTATTTTTTATAAAATAGTAGACGTATGCTTACTTCGATTCCCGAAAATAATTGGACTAGATTCAAATTTTTTAATATTAGTCATTAATGTACATGCCCCAACAGAGGATAAGGAAGACGAAGAAAAGGACAATTTCTATTATGAATTAGAAAGAACATAATATGACAGTTGTCCCAGAAATGACATTAAAATAGTAATCGGTGATCTGACCGCAAAAATCGGAAGGAAAGAAATATATCTACCGCACATCGGTAGATATAGTCTCCATAATGATACCAATTTGAATGGACACCGAGCAGTCACCCTCGCAGCCGCAAAGAACATAATCATAGGAAGCACATGTTTTCTCTACACAAAAAAATACATATGTGGACTTGGACCTCACCTGATGGACTAACGAACAACCAAATTGATCATGTGATCATAGATGCTAGACACTTCTCAAACCTAATGGATGTCCGCACCTATCGAGGCGCCAATATTGATTCAGATCACTTCCTAGTTTGCACACGAATTCGAACTAGAATCTCAAATGCGAGGAAGGAGAGAAGTACCAAAACAACGCGTCCCAATATTGAACTCCTCAAAAATCCGCAAACAGTAGAAAGGTTTCAAAACTATATCGAAACTAAACACATAATTCATGAGGACCTAACAATTAGTGAACAATGGGAAATGTGCAAAAATAATATTAAAGATGCAGCAAATAATAATAAAAAATAATAAAAATATAAAGATCTCAGAAAAGAAGAGAAGTGCATTCATAGAAGAAAAAAGCGAACTCACGAAAATAGAATATTGGAAGAACTTGAGTATTAAAAAGGAAACCAAACAAGAAAACTCTACAAAAACTCTGAATAATACAAGAAAGGAATTCAAACCAAGGCTCAGACTATGTAAGGATAAGGAGGGGTATATACTAAATACAAAAGAAGAAGTACTGAAAAGGTGGGTGGAACACTTTAAAGAACTACTTACTATAGAAGTAGAAGATCCAGATCCAAATCAACACCCGCAGGAGCAAGCAACAATTCACCATTAGAGCCTCCGTCAATTCAGAAGTACGAGATGCAAATAAAATACTAAAAAACAATAAATCTCCAGGAAGTGATGGTATACCGCGGAACTTATTAAATGTGGAGGTGCTGCTGTGACTAATCAAATATATAAAATAATATTGAGAGCCTGGAATGAAGAACAAATCCCGGAAGAGTGGTGTATTTTAATCGTTTGCCCACTACACAAGAAGGGCGACCAATTGGAATGTAGAAACTATAGGGGAATAACCCTCCTTAATACAGCATACAACATATTTTCGAGGATTTTATATGGTCGCCTAAGTGCATATTCAGAGGAACTTCTCGGGGAATATCAAAGTGGCCTGGTCGATCAACAACAGATCAGATCTTTGTGCTAAGGCAAATACTGGAAAAAACCAATGAATTCAATATCGATACATACCATCTTTTTGTAGACTTCAAATCTGCCTATGATAGTGTCCTAAGAAATAAATTGTATGAAGCCATGAATGAATTCCACATCCCCGATAAACTGATAAGATTGGTTAAGGCTACAATGCGTAATCTGGTTTGCAAAATCGAAATACAGAGCGAACAATCACAGGCGTTTGGAACGCATGTTGGGCTGCTACAGGGAGACGCGCTGGCGTGTCTCTTTTTCAACATAGCACTGGAAAAGGCGATCAGAGATGCCCGAATAGACAACAGAGGAAATATTTTTAATAAATCATCCCAAATTTTGGCATATGCAGATGATGTGGATCTAGTTGCCCGCACAACACACAAGCTAGAAGAAATGTATACCACCTTCTAAAATGCCTCAAAATCTATGGGCCTGCAAGTAAATGAGGAGAAAACTAAGATGATGGCATCAACACCCAACAATAGAGTCAGGAACATCGGTCCCAATTCACGGTTGATAACTCTACCTTTGAAGTGGTGGACAAATTCACATACTTAGGCTCCCTGATCACCAAAGAGAACGCCATAACGGAAGAAATCAAGCGAAGGATAATAATGGCAAACAGATGCTATTTTGGACTGAGTAGACATATGAGAAGTAGAAACTTAAGCCAAAAAACAAAAATAACCATATACAAAACCCTTATACAGCCAGTGTTGACATATGGATCGGAGACATGAACCATCTCCAAGGCAGACGAAGACCTTCTGCTTATATTTGAACGAAGGATCCTGAGAGGAATATTTGGTGGCATCTGTGAAAATGGTGTTTGGAGGAGGAGATACAACTACGAGGTATACCACAGATATAAACAAATGTTTGGTGGTAAAGAGGTAGTATCTCTTATAAGAATAGGAAGACCAAGATGGGTAGGACATCTAGCAAGATCACAGCAGAACAACCCTCCTAAAAGAATCCTTATGTCACAATCCGTGGGAAGTAGAAAAAAGAGTAGGCCAAAACTCAGATGGAAGGATGGTGTAGATGAAGATGGTAGAAAGATAGGCGCAGCAAACTGGCAACGGTTGGCAATGGATAGGACTGCCTGGCGTAATAGACTTGGGAAGGTCGAGGCTCTTTCATAGGGCTGTAGCACCATTGATGATGATGAAATTCAAATTTATAGAAACCCTTATCGATGAACTCGTTTTCTCACATTTGCATAGAAGATATGAAATGCCAACATTACAAAGGCAGCTGAAAGAAATGATCGGAAGTATCCTTGATATTCCCGAAAATAATCCTATCGAAGAAGAAAAGCTTGAAATAAGAAAATATTGCTACCTCTGTCCATCCAAATTAAAGAAGAAAGACATACGTTGTGCATATTTATGCACAACGTGTCAAAACCCATATGTTTGCGATGTTCTCGAAAAATTTGTATTTATTGTACCAGGGTGGAATAGATTTTTAACGTTTTTGTGATTACTTTCAAAACAATAGTTGAAATGTCAAATCTCAAGACTTTTTAATTTTTATAAAGTTAACATTTTGCTTCTTTTGCTACTTTTTCTTTTAAGTATAGTGTTTTTTACTATAATACCATCACAATTCAGTGTTATATTTTTATGAAATATAGTTTAAAAGTATACATTAAGGACATTCTAACCTTACTTTATTGATGCATGCTTTTTATTGCTATTTTTATAAAACAACATGCTTTATTATTTACAAAACCTTGTAAACTTATTGTAGGTAACTATTAGAGTACTTAGATATTGCAAAAAGAGGAAAGATTCTGTAAAAAAAATTAAAAAATAACGAAAAATACAAATTATCCACACTAAACAACGTTTGTTTGGAAAGTGAAACTGACAGATGTCAATCAAATCTACGTCATCACTCCTGCGGTCCATTGTACCAGAGTGGAATAGATTTTTAACGTTTTTTGTGATTTGCAGGTTTTGTACAGAATTGAAATTATGTTGTTTTTAACAATTTTTTATATAAAATGTACCTATTTTTAAACATACATATATTAAATTTGTTTGCATATGTTTAGTTTTTTTTGGAATATGACTGAATATGAAAAATTCTGTGTTATAAAACATAGGGGAGGATGGGGCATCATGGACGATGGGGGTAATGTAAACCACATCGGTTATTTTGTTTAAAATTGGCAAAACTGCATCTAGTAACTACTACAAATATGTGTAGACATCTTATCTACTTTTAGTATGAGTTTGAACGCACGGGGAGTACGTTCAGACGTGTTATAATTAAAAACACGTGTTTCGTCGCTGCTGATCTAAGGAATTTACTACTTTTGACTAAAGATTTCTCGGTAAGTAGACATGATTATTTTAACTTTTTGATACTGTGGTGTTGCTTGTAAAATGTGCTTTTAATAATTAAGATTTGCTTTTGATACGTTGTGAACTGGTACGTTAATTTCCATATTTTGAATGTGTACTACGCATGGGGCAACGTGGACTAGGAGTGGTTCACATTGCCCCATTATATTTTCTTGACACTTTTTTAATTATATGCTTCTTTTGCAGTTAGAAATGGTACGAAATTATGTGAGGAAAACTGAGCAACAATCCTGGTCTCTTGTTGCCTTGAAGAATGCTATCCGGACAGTTAAAGCTGGGGAGATGGGCTATTTAAAAGCTAGTAAAGTTTATGATATCCCGAAAGCAACGTTAATTCGCAGATGCAAAGAAAAAGTAACAAGAATTTCTCCTGACGAAAAGGGTCTAGGTTTCTACAAAACGGTTTTTACCAAGGAACAGGAAGAAGAATTGTATAATTATATCTTAGATATGGAGAAGCGTTTATACGGAATTACTTCGCTTAATCTTCGTCACCTAGCTTTCCAGTTAGCCGAAAAAAATAACATAGACCATCCATATAATAAAACAAGCAAACTTGCAGGTTTAGATTGGGCGTACGGATTTCGAAAACGGCACCCAGGGCTTTCATTACGTAAACCCGAATCAACATCTGCTGCAAGAGCTGAAGCTTTTAATCGTTACAATGTAAAACAATTTTTTGATCTGTATAAAGCTACTTTGGATTCTAAACATGTCAATCCAACGCGTGTTTTTACTGTGACGAAACAGGTCTAGGTACAGTCCCCAAATGTAATAGTAAAATCTTGGCGCATAAAGGACGGAAACAAGTTGGACGGCTTACTTCTGCCGATAGAAGTGGAATAACAACAGCCGTTATTTGCATGTCATCATCAGGAATCTTCATACCGCCAATGTTAATCTTTGCAAGAAAGAGAATGAAAGTCGACCTCCAAGCTGGTGCACCTCCAGGTTCAATATTCGCCTGTAGCGATAGTGGCTGGATAAATAGTGAACTCTTTTTAATATGGTTTCAACATTTTCTTCAACAAAAGAAACCAAGTGAAGACGATCCGATCTTATTGATTTTGGATGGACACAGCAGCCATACAAAAATCATAGAAGTAATTAATTTGGCTAGGGAAAAACTTGTACATATCATTTGTTTGCCTCCAGATTCCACCCATCGAATGCAGCCAACCGATGTTGGTCTCATGGCTCCTTTAGTACGATATTATGATATGGCATTAGAAAAGTTTCTTAATAACAACCCAGGCAGAGTGGTAACAGCTTTCCAAATCTCTAAAATTTTTGGTGAGGCTTTCTTACAAGCTGCAACACCTTTGACTGCTATTAACGCTTTTAAAAAATGTGGGATAGTACCTTATGATCCCAATATATTTACAGACCTCGATTTTGCACCATCTGCTACGACTGAAAGAGATTTGGAGAATAATAGTCTACCAGTGTCAAGTCAAGATGAGGCAATTCCTTCAATTTCAACTGCAGAGCCTCACTTAAGTCAAGATGAGGTAATTGCTTCAACCTCAGTTGGAAAGCTTCATACTGGTAACGATTTTCAATTGACAATTTCCCCTGCACACAATAGAGCAACAACTTCATTTGGAGCAAACAGCCCTAAAGACATTCGTCCTCTGCCAAGGAGAAGTAAATTAATGGAACCAAAGAGGAAATCTAAAAAAGGTAAAACGGCTGTAGGTACTGACATCTAGTCCGTATAAGCTAGAATTAGAACTTGAAATAAACACGAAGGAGGCAATAGAAACAATGAAAAAGGAAAAAGCTAAGAAAAAAATTAATGATGATAAGCACGAAGATAGTGAAAGAAGTAACAAAAAAATAAAAGTTTGTCCTTCCAAAGATGGTAAGGGAAAGAAAAAAAAATAAATGTAACCATCAAGTACCAGATGATGGCAATGGTGAAGATGCTGAATGTTTTTACTGTAACGAGTGGTTCTCCTCATCAGCCAATGAAGAAGGATGGGTACGTTGCTCGACCTTTCTGAAATGGGCTCATGAAGCATGTGCAGGAATAGATCCAGAAGATGAAGAATTTCAGTGTGAATTTTGTATTTCTGAATAAATATAAGATGTGTCTATTTTTACTAATGTTCTGTTACCGGTTTTCTAAGTATTTTGAATAAAAAAATTCTTTTTACTTGATTTTATTTACCATAGCCATTAGATAATGAAATAGTGTGACTTTCCTCAGTAGTTCACATTGCCCCACCCTATGGGGCAATGTGAACTTTTGACATATAGTCAGTTGTCATTTTTTTGTTGAAAATACGTTAAATAAATTATGTTTCAATTGCAACTAAATGACAGTTTAATGAACGTCCCTAATTAATTAAACAAAACAAAATCATTTCTGGTTTAACAGTATGTGCATATCTTTCTTAGATGGTTCACAATGCCCCATCCTCCCCTATTACCATTTTTTCTGTTTTTGTTATAAGTCCTTCAGTTTGATTTTTTTTCTTTTTCACTAAATAAAAAGACTTTACAATATTGTTTTATTATTAAAAACTGTTTTATTGCATTTTTAGGTGCCACCTTGACAAAAACAGCTTTTTAGCCAGGAGTCTGTCAGACTCATGGTCACCATTTATGTAAATAAAAACAGGGTCACCAGTTAAGGGTTAACAAATGTAAAAATAGTTTTTTTTTTATCTAGTATTGTAAATTTGTTAAAAACTATTAAGTAAACTTTAAATTCTATATAATTTCAGTTTCATTAATTAAGGCTATAGGGATAGCAAAATTGGAGTTTCATTAATGAAGGCTATTGCTATTATTAATGGTTATTTCAACAATTTAAATATCATTTCACTAATTCTAAAATGTATAAATTACACTTTATCAATGAGTTAAAAATGGACCCGAAGCCATATATAAAACCCAAACAGACGTAGAAAAAGTCCAGTCTCCCTTCCCCAAAGCCGCCGCTGTTTATCTTGACAGCTTTTTCTCTTTCCTCGTCTTATTGCTTTGTGCATAACATTGAACCACACGAGCACAGCGTAGAGACTAGCAGCATACACCCACAGCTTCGGCAAGAGTAGAGAAGTAAATCAAAAGATGAAATTGAAGGTTTATAATCGCAGTCCCCTCAGGCGCGTAACTCGGTAAGCCAATCACAAAGCGAGTATCTTATCGCTGTAGCCAATGGCCGACGGCCTTTCCCCCGGCAGCACGGCTGCTAGCCAAACGACTCGACAACACATCTCCACACACGCAGTGCCTCTAACAGAACGCCTCAAACTAACATATCGCGACTGTATTCATCAAGAATTTAACACTAATCCGTCGTAGTTTAGTTATAAGGGTACACTCGCGGTTTTTTTAGAGGTTAAAATCGCTATCCTTTTGTATTTAGAGGGCTGTGATATTATTCGTCATAGACTGATGTGTCTGTAAATTTGTGAGTGTTTGTGATTTTTTTTTAATAAGTAACTCTCACTGGAATATGGAATGATGTCACGATTTTATATCAACTCTAATTCTTCTTTAGCAAATTATCAACAATATGAGGTAAGTTTAGTTTTAAAATTGTAGAAAAAGCACAAAATATTTTTATTTAATCAATACTTAATTTAAACTGTCTGATCGTTTAGTTTAATAATTTCTAAGGAGTTTGTCCAATGCACATTGAACTACATTGATTTTTTATGCTATATTCATTGGTTTAATAATCAATCAAGCATAATTTTTAGGTAGTTTACTTAATTGTGATAATTATTAACGATAATCGCATAATTATTTATCCTAATAATTAAAAAGTTTTATTTCACACCGGACGCTCCTTGTAAAATAATAGTTGCGAACAAAATATTACATATTCAGTGAAATTTTGCCGTTTAAATCAACAATAAGAATTTCCAGTATAATATTTCTTTCGTAAGTCTTTTATATTTCGCTTCTTCTTAAGATTTTCAGTGTTTGTAAAAAAACAAAGAATAAATTGTCTAAAAATGGTCACTATTAGTACACCTGCAATGCGCATGCAACATTCATATTAAAAAGTCATAAATATAATTTTTATCGTAATTTTTAAAGTGATAATTAGTTTAATATTAGTCTGGATGTTCCGTTATAGCGAGTTTTCCCGAAATGTTTATTTTGTAATCTGAATTAATACAATAAAATAGTTTTCAATATATTCTTCTATATTGCCAATTAAATTAATAAAGTTCATGTCTCATACTACAAAATTATTTAAAAAAGTGAAAACTCTTTTGGTTGTAAAATACACTGCAACACACTGTAATATAACACAATGTAACAAAAAGGAAAATAGCTTTCATCAGTTGAATTGGTGGTGAGGTTGTTTAATTTTAATCTACAGAAAAACATTTAGAGAATTTAAATGATTTTTTAAAGTTTTAAAAGAATTACTGTTCAACCGAAACAAATTAAAACTATTTTTATTTTTCGCGAGAAACATTCCGAGATATTGACGCAGTAGACACTGCGCAAATGAAAAACAGAAAAAAAATGGAAGATAAACAACCAAAATATTCATATTGATTAAGGAAGTTTTACTATGTATTGTAGATACATAAAGAAACATTAACAGGCTTATGTGGGAGAAACCGCAAGACCACTAAGTGTCAGGATAAACGAGCATAAAATATATATCAAAAATAGGGAGGGACTTACAGATATACAAACATGCCTCGGACAATAAACATTGAGTACACTGGAAGTATGCATTAACAATTATAAAAGAAGCAGACATGAAAAAGATAAAAATTAAAGAAGCAGTTCTCATCCTATTTAATGAAAAAAATGTGTAGCAAACTCATCTGCAGACTATAGCAGAAATTAGCAGGTTTTGGTTGCCAATACTAAAAGAAGAAGTCAACAACAAGAATATAACAACAATAAAGTTAGATAGGGATAAAGCACTTACTGCTTACAAGATTACTAAAAATATAAATTAATGGAATGACTACAAAGTATTGCGTAACTTAGTAACAGACATGACTATAAGGAAGAAAAAATCATATTTTAAAAACATACATGATCAATCTTTTGAAGATATTGTGGAATAATTTAAAATATTTGGTAACTAATTGCAAAACCAAGAATAACTTCGAAATTAAAAACGTGTGGAACACAAATAAGATAAATACATACTTTATTGAAATCATACCAAACATGAAAGCACACATTGATACACAAATATTCTATGAAAATTTACGATGAAAAAATGAAGACAGCAGTACTCAACAAAATGGAATGACTGATTTACAAAGTACATCTGCAGAACAAATAGTTAAATCCATTTTTAATTTTAATCTTTGCTCTTCATCCTTAATGGTATTTATCTCAGTGTTTGTTCTTATGCAAAAGCCACAAAAATCAGTAGTTGGACTTCCAAAGGTTAAAACAAATGAACAAGTTAGTAAAGAAAATAAAGACAAAACATTTTGAGTACTATCTACCTATATTAAACTTATTGCTGAAAATTCCACTAATGTACATGTTGTTTGTTTGGAGTGAATCAATTTTATAAGCCACTGGCAATTATCTTTTTTCTCACTGTCGTATAAATTCTTCTTGGACCGTAAGTAATTAAAAATGGAGAAAAATAATTTTTGAATAAGATTTTCCACCTATTATGTCAAACCTAAAAAAATACTCAATCATAGACATTACAAAGTATTCTGTAATCGAGAAATCAATATGTACTGATGCTGAAGCTCAGTTTATTTAAATAAAATCTTACATTAATATCTGTGTGAAAATTATGTGATTTACAATTTTTTCTCTTCCTTGCCTTTTTATTTCCTTTATATTCACATCTATGCTAATTTGTTATCCTCAGCATTTTTGTTATTTTTTTCATTATCGTAGAAATTCCGTCTAATGATTTTATGTCGGTCAACAAAAGTTTTGACATTCATATTTTTTTGATTTATGAACACAATTATCTTCAAAATTCAGTAAATCTGGATCTAAATCTGAATATTTAAAACAAAACACATTAAACCACAACATATCCTGCAATGTACTTTATTTCTCTCTTACGTTATTTTGCCGTAGTATTTCTTTTTCTCCTTCCTCTATTTGTATTAACCACTATATGCTCACCTTCACTCATTTTTTTATTTGTTTGTTAAATTGCCTTAACAAAAACAACTTATTTTACAAGAAGAACTAAATAAAATCGAAAGTTGGTCTAATAGGAGTGGATTCTATTTTTCAGCTGACAAGACTTAATATCTTATTTTTTCCAAAAAGCCTATTCACACTAACATACCTACCTTAAAATTCGGTACGAAGTTTTTGAAACGAAGTACAGAGATAAAATATATAGGCATAACATTCGACTAAACTTTAGGTTGGAAACCACATATTAAAAAATTGGCGATATCATGTCAAAATGGTACAAATCTTAAATGTTTAGCCAACAAGCAATGGGGTGCTGACGGAGATCCATTATTACTGTTATATAGAAGCCTAATCCGATCAAAATTGGACTACGGATGAATTGCATATTCTTCAGCATCGAAGTTAAATTTAAAAATCTTAGACATTATACACAACAATGCATTACGCATAATCTCTGGAGCTTATAGAACAACTCCTGTTGCAAGCCTTAAGTAGCAACTTAAAAAACCATCATTACATAAACGACGGAAATTACTTAGTCTATCTTACGCTTCAAAACAATCATCACTACAACCTGACACTTTCTTACTCAGTGATCGTTATCAAATATCCATATAAGAACACATTTACCATTTCAATTAGGGATCTAAAACATTTTAAACTCTACAGAAAATCCTTAACTTTCCCTCAACACATTCAGTAAACGTAAACACGCCAGCTCCCTGGTTAATACCTGTGCCTACTTTAAATTTAGAACTACCATCATATCATAAATCTGAAACTAATCCACAGATATTTATAAGCAATTATCCTAGAATACTTTCTTCTTTCCCTGAATATATCCAAGTTTACACAGATGCATCTAAAACAACTTCTGTGTAGGATCATCATTTGTTATAAGAGATAATAAAAAGTTTCAAATTGGCCACAGAATCCACTGTGATAACTGGAGAAATGTATGCAATATACAGAGCTCCAAGTCACATACAAACAATCAAATCAGATAAATTCCTTATTATTACTGACTCAATCAATTCCTTCCATATACTGTCAAAAATGTACACCTGCATCCCGATTGCTAAATTAATTAAAAACAAGATGAAGCAGCTAGAAAACAAAGCAGTAGTCTTCGTGTGGGTACCATCACATGTAGACATTAAAGGAAACGAACTAGCTGATAAAAATGGTCGAGAAATAGCAAATTCCCCAAATATCAGACCGATGAATAAAACCATTAGCAGAAGATCTCAATCCGTATTTTAAACAAAAGCTGATATGTAATTGGACTAAATGTTGATAAGGAAAATCCTCAAAGTTAAAAGAAATTAAACCAAATTTTGGACGATGGAGTAGGTAACAACGTCCCTAGCCGTTTCCTTCAGGTTGTATTAACCAGACTCCGTTTAGGACACAGCAAACTCACACATGAATATCTCATGAATAAAGAACCTCAACCATAATGTACGAATTGTGACGTGCCGTTAACAGTGAAACACGTATTAACAGAGTGTCCCAAATATGGTGCTGAAAGACTAACTAATAAAATTTCCATCAGTTATAAGACATATTTTTAGTGAGTGTATCAGTGAAAATATTGTGAAATCTTTAAGAGACGACACATATAAGTATGTTATTTATTTGTTATTTGTAATCATTATTGTTTACATTAAATTCATCCGCTAATAACCAATACGGTTGACGCGGCTATCTTTAAATAAAAAAAAACAACTTATTAAGTACTAATAATATCTTATACTGTTGATTCCTACAACATCTGAGTGCAAAATAAAGCAGTTACATGGTAAAAAAGCATTGCAATACAAACGAATTGCAATTTGTCCAAAATAGCGCTATTTGTTTGTCTCTCGTAATGGACAAAATGCGTTTTGTTTGTCCGGGTGAATTTTGAAGCCAAATTTATTACACTTAGAATGTCTAGGAGTATGTAAATTATTAAAATGATGATTTGACGAATCCAACGCCACCTCCAAGTCATAAAGCTCGAAACCATTCCAATGTGAAAATATTGAAAAAGTGCGATTTGAAAGTCTGCTCCTCATATAATCTTTTTTGAAAACGATCTCCGGAGTGGAAATTGAAACGTGAAATTTTAATTAAATTGTAATTTCATTAGAGTCAATTGTGGCTTAATCCCAGATTAACTCAATATTTAACTTAGAAATGCCACAAGAAACAGTTTCAAAACTCTATTAACAGGCTTATTCAAATATTAAATATTTTATTACCTTCAAATTTATTTTTTAGTAATTATATTTATTTTTTTCTTTATCCAAAATGCTTTCCGTTCCTTTTAAGTCGAATAACAGAGGATCAATTGTGTTTCTTATTATTTCATTTCTTTTTGTGTTTTTTTTTTGGCATTTCGCTAAAAAATGTGCTTCCAAAATGCAAGAATATATCGCACCTCTGCTAAAAAAGAGTCACAAATCAAAAAACGTTTTTGGGAAAATTGGTGTTAAAGATTTTAGTTCAGTTGAACATCTATTTGTCAGTTTCCATGACTAAATGTAAGCTGATATGTTAGTTTATTGTGAACAGGAATATATTAGTTAAGTTTTTTTAGTGCATTTTTCTCAGAAAATTCAATTTTTGCAGTTGCTAATGAAAAAAATAGAAAGATACCGATATTGTGGCACTTTTATAGAACCCTCTTAAAAATCACGTTGTAAGAGTATAATAAAACAAACACAAAGAAAAATCAGAAAAATCTTTTGTATTTATTATTACAAAGAGTTATAGAATGCTGAATAAAAACTGGAAATGTGGTTATTTTTTACTAAACACAAGATATCTTTTTTCTTATTTTCTTTAATGCTAAGTATTATACACTTTTGTAGTCCTATTGTAAGGTACCTACTTAGAATTGTATTGTTTTTTCTTCAGCACAGATCTACTTGATTGAACTCTTCATCTTTATAGGAACTTTTATAATAGAGGGTGGTAGGATTTTCTTGATTTAACTTAAAAACTTTTACTTCAGTAATCTTCAAAGATTTGATGCCTGTCACGCCTATGTCGTCACACAATTTCTTTTTTTCTTTTTTTTTTGCCGAACGAATGATTTATGCACACTGACTTGGCACATAGATGGGAACAGATTTTAAACAATTTTGTTTACAGCCTTCTCAATAGTTGAATGAACAGAATCGCCTTCAATCTGACTATGTCCGCTTATCAAATGTTTATGGTTTATTGAACGTATTTTAGGGTATTTACCCACAACACAAATATACATAGCAACTAAAAATCTATTTTTTTGTTGACTACAACAATTATCTGAAAAGAAAATGATGTCAAGCCCAGCTTCATTATTAGAAGTACCCAGTTTATTTTCCATGAAATTAAGTACAGATAATTAAGAATCATATTAAGAATCACTTAATAAACAAATGTGAGAAAGGCTACAATTTACTTTAGGTATGTATCAAATCGAAGTTGGAGTGCAGCTCCTGGTATAGCTTTGTTGTTTTATAGAACCTACATGCGTTCTATCATTGACTATGGATGTTGTTTATACGGATCCTCTTGTTATACCATTCTAAACAAAATAAATAGAGTTCAACATAAATGTCTTAGAACTTGCATCGGTGGGATGGTATCATCACCGGTGAAAGCAATACTGGCAGAGTGTAATGAGTTACCTTTGGACTTGCGTCGGCAAATGATATCACAAAAATATCTTTTAAAAGCAAAATCCCTTGAGTCAAACATGATCAACAAATTAAGTGATATTGCAAAAGAAGACCTAACAAACCGCTATTGAAAACTAAAAAAATCTTCTCCACTTGCAAAAGCTTTTGTTGAGACTAATGCTGATCACATTTCTTTTAGTAAAAAATAAAAAAAATGCTTATGTATACTATACCCTTTATTTCACTAATAAAACCACACAGAGTTATAATACCCAATTATACAGAATATGATCATATAAACCATACCCTTTTAAAATCTATATTGGATGGAATAGGCAATAAGATATGTATATATACAGATGGATCCAAAACAAAACACGGAGTTGGTTGTGGAGTTTTTAATCAAAATACAAAACAATCATTTATGTATAAATTACCATCAACATGCAGCATATATATTGCTGAACTTATAGCAATTTCGAAGGGCACTACTCGGTTAATATCAAATAATTTACGAGGGGGGTAATACTAACTGATTCTAAGTCAGCCTTGGAGTCAATAAAAAGCATAAAATTTGAAAGAATGAAATGTCCTATATTATGCAATTTAAAAAAATTGATAGCAGATTTAAATATAACATTTGTATGGGTCAAAGGTCATATAGGTATACTAGGTAATGAAAAAGCTGATAGTTTGGCCAAGAAGGCAGTACAAAAAGGAGTTCATTGTAATATTTGTCAATACCAAACGTCTCTAATTTGATAAAAAATAAAATAATGTTAAAATGGGAAATTTCGACTTAAAACAAATCATGGGCGATTTCCATCGCACCTTGCTAAGCTGGACATTATACAGTCATCGGCCTGTAGTTGTTATCAGAACGGAGATCTAAACCATATATTCTCCGTTTGCAAAAAACCTTTCAAAAAATCCGATGATTTAATTTGTAAACTCAATAAAATGAAATAATTTCTTCCATTAAATCTATCACACATTTTGTTAACTGCCAATAGAAACACCTTAGAACTTCTAGTAAATTTTATTAAAGAAGTATAAATAAAAATTTAAAACGGCATAACCCACAACTGTGTATTTATATTATAAGAAAAGTTCTGCATACAACATTCTGTGGCAAATGGACTTGATTCCGTACCATTATCTTTCCACACACACACAAATACAGATGAACCTATTTCATCACTTTCTTTATTTACATACCCTTTATGCCAAAAGCATCATTCCGTTAAACCAGTTTTCAAATCAGACGCCGTGAAGTTGTAGCAATTCAACTTCGATTTATAATAAAAAAACAGATACAGTTCCTTGCGGCGTAGGAAAAACTACTTGAAAGTCATAGACTAATACAATCTAATTGGGATTAGCATTTTTTTATTGGTGCTTTTCTTTTCTCGATAAATCTTTTTCTTCCAAATGTAACACATACTTGTATTCCAATATTTCCTTTGCTTTGCTTATGGCATTTTCATACGTATCACACACCTCATAGCGATCTTTTCTGGGTATAATGAAGCCAATATTAAACTCTGTTAAACATTTTTGCGAACATCTTTAAATTTGCGAGCGGTAGAATGTTTTCCTGGCAATTTTGTTTGTAGTCATTAAATATATCAAGTTAAATTTGTTTCGCCTTCGATATCTTCCCTATTGGTTTTCTTGCGAAGATAATGGCTCTCAATACGAGGAATCGATCGAATATGTTCATGAACTGCGTCTTTAATCGATGGATCCACTTTTTTATGGTTTTTGTGTTTATCTCGAGTCTACTTCTAGGAACCCTTTTTCAGCTTTGTCAACGACCGTCCTTGTAATTCGATTGTTGATGCCTAGCGTAGCCATAAAAACGATTTTTTTGCTGCTTGAGTGTCTGTAACTTCAACGTCTGGTACTTAAATGCTTGCTGTTGGAGTATTTACTGCATGAGAGTCCTCAATTACATTATTTGAATTCGACAAGAAACTACTGCAACCTAGACTATCACTATTGCTTAAGCTAGAACTATTATTTGATGTAGAGGAAAAGGACGAACTAGAGCTACTAGAATCTAATTTATAGTTTGATCTTTTATGAAATCATCATCATTATTGCTTATGAAGACCGAGATTTGAAGGTCGTCTTTCAGGTCTGGTGAAAAGTCAACCCGTATTAACTATGTACCAGGCTTACTATTATCGTTATCGATAGCTATAACATAGTTTGCATTATCATAAGTAACAAGTGCAGCATTTTTCTCTTCTAAAAGAAGTCTGCATACTCTAATGAGACTAAGGTTTGTTAAATCAAAGTCTTTGAACTTTGGATATGCCGGAAAATGCTGAGAATTAGATGGACGGCCAGAATCACCAACGAGGAAGTGCTTAGAAGAATGTGTCAAGACCAAAAATTGTTAAGAACAATAAAAGTATGTAATGAACAATGCAGTATATTGCAGGTCATCAAGCAGGGTAGAGTAGATGAGAAGAAGGGAATAGGCAAAAAGAAAAATCCATGACTTCGAAATATTCGGGTCTGGACAAACATGGATGTACAAGAAAGTTTCCGCTCTGATAAAGACAGAGAAACTTTTAGAAATGTGGTCGCCAACCTCAGTTGATGTAGAGGACATAGGATAAAGAAGAAGTATTTTTGTAAGTTTTTGATATTGAACTTTATCGAATGCTTTCTTAAAATATACAAACCATACCCATAGATATTAAATTATATCTAGGTAAACGAATAATTATTCTTATCCATATTGTAAAAAATATGTACAGACTAATTAGCCATGCAAATAGACACAGATATTAAATTAAATGTTATTAAATTATAAGCTACGAGCACCGTGCTAATGATTAAACCAATCAATCAATAGTTTGAGTGTCTGTAAATATATATTGACATTTAAATTTTAAAAATATTTTCTATGTCCCTTCTAAAATTTGCATAATCGATTGTATTATCATATAATAACAACTTTTCATATCGATATTAATTATGTTGCTGAGTAATATGCAGTTGCGCTAATAAATATTTACACTATACATGCAGTTTACACATTTAGTTATATAAAATAGTACGAAAGAAGTAAAAAGTTAAAGTGGATACATTCAAATAATTGGCGAAAGTAGTATAGTGAAATAGATACAGAAAAACAGTGAACATAGATACAGAAATCAGATTTTAACTTGGTAAAAACCCTTTAGAGGAGTGTTGTAAGGATGTTAAGATTTATCCAGGAAAGGATTTTAATCGTGAGAATCAATTTTTATCTTTTGGATTCCGCATGAAGCTCAGAAAAAGTCTGAAACACGAAAAACCCTAACAACTATACAACGATCCATACAAAGTTAAACCTTAAAATCAGATTAATACGCTGCTACATATTCTCCACATTGCTGTATAGTATGGAGAGCTAGACCCTTACAGAGACATTAATGAAAAAAATTAGAGGCCTTTGAGATGTTGATTTATCGGCGAGTATTGCGGATAAGTTGGGTTGATCGAATAAGAAATGAAAAAAATAACAAAAACGTTAAAAATTCGAAAGTTAAAATCTTTCGGTCATATAATGAGACATCCAGAGAGGTATAACCTTCTACACCTCATAATGCATGTGCATCAAATGGCTATTACAGTGTCTATTATTAAAATGTTAGAGGACTACGGACAAAACTTAATACCCCCTCTGAATCAGTAACAGCGAATAATTATGATATACTGGCATTTACTGAAACCTGATTATGTGATAGTCATCAAGTAGAAACACAAAAGAGGGAATGTAAAGATAAAGGGGACAAAATATTGTTAGACAGAAAGTGCCATCTTGAGAGGCCACATTAAACAAGGAAAGAGAGTGTTATCTCCTAGAATGGTATCAAAAGACCACCGCTAATTTATTTAGAGTCGCCGTAAACAAAGTTATTATTGCCAATATGATCGCCAACGTTCGATAATCGGACATGGTGCTGAAAGAAGAAGATCCATACAAAAAAGCTGCAACACAGAACCTACACGATCTCAAACAAGCAATAAAACCAGAAGGACTTAATAATGACAATAAAAAAGAGCATTGAACGCCCTAATAAAACAACTTTCTAAAAGGGATAAAAATTTCCACTTGAACCTGCCAGGAAATAGAGAAGCACAAAACAAAAACTGAGATCAGAGACATGTTGGAAAAAATAAAGAAAATAATAAGCTTCTTTACACCAATCCACTTTAGTATCAAAGATGATAACGGAAATATACTCACTTCTGAACAGGATATATTACACAGGTGGAAAGAATATTGTAGAAGATTGATGATGGAGGAGCACACAGACTCTCCACCACAACAAGATGATACCAGATTTGAGACAGAACCTGACGTACTCAAAAGTACGGTTGAAGCCGTACTTATGGGTTAAAAAAAGTCATTAAGCTGCTGGTCTACGTAGTGGTAACTTAAGTCAAGTATTTGTTGCCATCATATTGTGTTGGTTAGATAGTCTTTGTTTTCTTTTACTACGTTCTTCCAGGCCATGTTCTCCTACAATATTTTGGAACTTGCCTTTTTCTATTCTACCATCGAAGCAGCCAAAGACGATGTTAATCTGTCTTTGTTCATTTATGTCATATATCGTATGTCATATCTATCTTTATATACATATAATATATAACAAAGGGATTATGACCATTTGCGTAAAATATTCTAATCCTATCCACTTCTCAAAGGGAGTTTTTTGTCCGGAGAGTAAATATTTTCGCTCATGCGATGACCGCATCACACGAAATATTCGGGATTTGCGTGTTAAAAAGGAATTTCTTAATCATTCTCATTACACATTTTCGCAGAAAAAGTCAGGAAACTATTAGTCGACGCTATTCGAAAGATGTTTATAATTACGTTGGCAAAATACCTACCCACTTTCATAATTCAAGACAATTGGTATATAATTAAACGTACGTAAGCATCAAATGAAAATATTAACTTAATTATTACTTTGAATCACTTTTTTAAATATAATGTAAGACTGAGTTAATGCTTAGCTAGATTAAGTTCTATGTACAACTGACAGCAGGAGTATTTTATTTCAGCATTTAACAGTAGAAATATATTGTTTAATTTATATTAGGTAGCAATAAAAAACATTAAAATTAATAAAAGCTTTGTTAAAAACGGCAAAAAAGACATGTTAAACACACTCATGGAACAAATGGGCATTATGCTAAACCTGCTCACAACTGTTATCGTCCAAATTTCAAAATGAATAATGTCATTAAAATAGTCATTTGGAACGCCAACAGGCTAGCACAACATGTCCATGTGGTCAAAGCTTTTATAACAAATCACAATATTGACATAATATTAATTTCTGAAACTCATTTTACAAATCGAAGTGTCATCAAAATTCCAAACTACTTCATATATAATATAAAGCATCCAGATGGCACCGCACATGAATGAACTGCAATTGTAATTAGGTCATCGATAAGGTATCACCAAATAAATGAATTTCGAAAAAACTATATCCAAAAAACTAGCGTTAGAATAGATAACTGAAACGATCCACTGACTGTTAGTACCATTTACAGCCCACGACACTGAAAAATAAATAAACAACCTCAAGAGTATTTCAACACACTCGGCAATAGGTTTCTTACGGGAGACAACTACACTTACTGGGGATCCACATTATTAAATTCGTGAGGCCGACAATTATATATGACAATGAATAGTAATAATCTTAGATATTGGAGACCTTACGAAAGTAAACGACCAAGAGGAAGACCACAGATGAGAAGGGTTGATGACATTAAAAGAATGGCCGGAACAAATTGGAAATATGTTGCTCAGGATAGAGACCGATGGAAGGAGTTGGGAGAGGCCTATGTCCAAACATGGACGACAGAAAGCTAAGAAGAAGAAGAAGAATCTTAGATATATATCAACAGGTAAACCTACATACTGGCCAAGCGATCCCAACAGAACTCCAGACTTGTTCGATTTTTGTGTCAATAGGGAATTCCACCCGAACTTGTACCCGAAAATTAGAACCTTTTTTTAAATTGTCAATCCACATCTCTACTATCATAGTTACCATACCCATAGAAATTCTTGAGAAGGAACATCTACCATTCCTAGGTAATAAATTCACGAATTGGGAAATGTTTCGGAATATTATTGATAACAACTTTAATATAAAAATACATCTGAAAAGTAACAGCGATCTAGATAAAGCTGTTGAACAATTTATTAAACTAATATAGGAGGCAGCTTGATAGTTAACATTAACAAGACCGTTGGAAATCAAACAACAACACCTGCTTAATGAAATAAAAAAAAATTGCAGGAAAGCGAAGATTAAAAAATTGAATTGAACCAAGCCACCGTCCAATATAAAAATCCTTCTAAATTATCATAAGAATAACAGTATTTAGTATGACTTGAAAAGTTTATCAGCAAACCAACCCTCTAAGTTAAACAGGTAATGAAAGATGGGCGAGGAGAAACAAAGAAAAAGCCGAAGTGTTTGCCTATCACTTGGTGAATGTGTTCCAGCCAAAACCTCCAGACAACAGTAACCTTGACATAACAAACGAGACCAAAATGTTATTAGAAGTATTGTATCAACTTTAACTATCCTGGAAAAAATTCACTACTAAACAACTTAGCAAGAAGATACAATCAGACTTGAACCTTAAAAAGTCTTCTGGATACTACCTGATTATCGCCAAAATCCCTAAAGAACTTTCCAAAAAAGGAATTCTGTAATTGACACATATATCCAATGCAAGTCTAAGTGAGAGCGCCCACCAAACTGCCCCAAAAAACGAATGATTCAACTCACACCAAAATAACAGTGACGTCATTTATTCTAATCATTCGTTTGCATTGGTTACATTTTAAGTAACATGCTAGACGCGTGCTACTTGCTACTTTCCATGCCAGTTTGGTGGGCGCTCTCACTAAGAACGGATTATTACCCTACTTTATGGCAATTGACACAACTTATTGCAATTCCTAAGCCAGGTAAATCTACAGAAAGTATTAAATCTTAGGGACAGCGCCCACCAAACTGGCATGGCAAGAGGCAAGTAGCAAGTAGCACGCGTCTAGCATTTTACTTAAAATGTAACCAATGAAAACGAATGATTCAGCGCACACCAAAATGACAGTGACGTCATTCATTATAATCATTCGTTTGCATTGGTTACATTTTAAGTAACATGCTAGACGCGTGCTACTTGCTATTTGCCACTTGCCATGCGAGTTTGGTGGGCGCTCTTACTTAGAAATCCATTGGGCTACTGCCGATGGTTAAAGGTTTTTGAAAATCTACTGTTGGATAATTTACAACCAATTCTTGCCAAACACCAACTAATACCTAATCAACAGTTTGGATTCAGGCAACATGCCACCACTGAACAAATACATATTCTGTAGTTTTATTCATAAAGCTATGAAAGAAAGTTTCAGCAGCCTTTATGGATATTTCTCAAGCCTTTGATAGAGGTTGGCACACTGGTCTGCTCTACAAACTTAGAGAAGTCCTTCGCTTAAATTGTTTCCTTATCCTTAAGTTCTACGTTCATGACCGGCATTTCCTAGTAAAACATTACTATCAGTACACAATTTTAAATTCGATCAAAACAAGGGCTCTACAGGGTAGTGTTTCTGTGACTTGTTCTCGACCTGATATTTATAGCCGATCTACCTACGAGCGTCGATATCATCACAGCAACGTGCTCAAACGACAAAACCATTTTAGTTTCACATCTAAACTCCAAAGTTGCTTCCAAGCTACAACAGATTAAACTAAATACAATTTTTTCTGAGACAGTGCAAAATAAAAGTAAATGAGAGCAAGTCAATCCATTAACGAATCATCACTAATAGAAAAAACACTAGCCCACCAGTTTCTTTAAATAACCAAGAGTTACAGCAAAAAGATCCAAAAGATCAGATCCAAAGCAAGGCACTAAAAGCCTAATCAAAACATCTACCTTAACATTTTCTTTGAAAGCACCTGGTTCTGATCCTAATCTGATCAAGAATCTTCTTTGAAGACGATCTGCTGACATTCTTATGTGAATTTTGTTTTCAATGAATAATCTTTGCAACGACTTGTGATCTGTTAATAAGTACAGTACTGTGATCTTTTTTATTGTTGTTTTAGTTGTGGGAAAAATAGGTCTCAGTGGATTGGTTGTGTTGTAATATCAACATACCTTGTTGCTAATTTAGTTTCCGCTCGTAGTGAGTCAAATCACGTTTTCCTAAATAACGTCCACTATCAAACAGTAATAGTATATTACTTTATGGGGCGGAGAAGCATGACTTTTCTTGACGCGCCCGATATTACGCGCCGAACGAAGTGAGGCGCGTAATAGAGGGCAAGTCAAGATCTGAGTTAGTTATTAGAAAAATGTGGATATAAGCAAATTTTTAAAGTTACGTGCCTTTCTGAAAAAAAAACAAGCGAAGGACATACTGCAAAGAAGTCTAAAGTTTTCACCAGCGCCAGATAAGTTGTATTAAGGATTAAAGGTAAAAAAAATTATATTGCAAAGCATGTAGTATACTCTACTAAATTATAAAAATATTTCAGATTGTTTTGTTAATTGGGGTTACCGGCGCCTGTCGATGCGACGAAATGGTAAAAATGAAGACTGTGGACATTGAGGATAAAGAAAATGTAATAATTATCAAAATCCCAGACAGTAAAACACGACAAATTAGATCTTTTACGAAAATTGGTCAAAACTACATTATGCATCACTGCGGCCGGAAAATTTCACAGAAAACCGATTTTTTATCAAGTACCAAAATGGAAAGTGTTACCGAAGCGTCATGGGAATACATTTGATCAGCGCAAAAGCCCAAAAAGTAGCTAGTTATTTAAATTTAAACGATGCAAGCGCATACACGGGTCACTCTTTACGACGAACTTCAGCAACACTTTTAATTGATGGAGGCGGAAATCTAGAATGCCTCAAACGACATGGGGGCTGGAAATCAAGCACGGTTGCCGAAGGATATATAGAGGATTCATTAAGAAATAAGAACGATAATGCTCAAAAAATTTTAAACCCTCATGATTCGCCAACATCGGGAATGATTGCTGAAAGTTGTTCTCGATCATCAGTATCATCAACAATTACCCATGCGTATCAAGAGTCGGGAACATTTTTGCACGGTTTCAATTTTGAAAATGCCTCATTAACTAATTGTACTTTTAATATTACTATAAATAAAAATGATGTTTAATTGTTGTTAATGACATTTGTATTGTTGCTTTGTGACATGTTTCATATTGTTGCCATGACAACATTTTTCCCTCCGCCGTAAAGAAATGGGAAAAAAACTGCTGTCGGCGGAGACATCAAACTTTGACAGGATCAAGTTAGATAAGTAATGTCATCATTATTTAACGTTTGAAGAAAAACCTATTTTATTGAACAATGAACAATAAACAATAAATGTCATTTCGCTGAAAATGCATTATGTGTAGACAGTTACAATGTTTAGATGTCGCGATAATTATAATCAAAAGACAGACGCTCTTTAGTTAGAACTAATTATACATTGAATATTTCATTCACTCTACGACCGTCGTTCAGACATCACACTAAAAATCACTTTTAAATATACTTTTGCATTTTATATATAAAGACAATTTGTCCGATTTTCTGCGTTTTAGACTAATATAAATTGTAACAAAGCGTAGTAGTGAATCGCTTGTTCAATAAGTCACAATAAAGATTATTAGTTAGCATTTTACATCTGATGCTTATTAATTTAGTAGCAGGTTTCCCAAATTAAGAAAAAAGATTTCAACCCATCTTACGTGACCAATAGGTACATATTTTATTGGTAAGTATTTACTTTGCTTCCCGTCTTGCGAGTTTCAGGATACAGAATGGAATCTTGATTGGAAATTGAAACAAAATAAAAAACCTAATTTTCACTACAATTAATTGAAGTTTAATCTCATCTAAAAAAATATCTGTTTTAAACTACAGTTATGACAATTCCATACATACCTAAATAAAAATATTCTGACATTGCAACTATATATAAAAATACTAAGGAATACCTATATTGATGTAATAATATAAAAATGGTACGAGTATATTCATGCAAAGGTCCCAATTTTCCGATATTATATTTTACAACGAGCTATACAATTACATTTTACGAACTAAACGAGTTGTTAGATTGGCCACCACGGCGCTGCTTTCCAGTAGATTACAAGAGAGAGTCGGTTCCATATTTCATACCGTCAACTCCTCCCTCTTATTATGGTAACAGATACTTGAAGGACAGGTGTGAGGTGAAATAAAATAGCGGACAAGGCACTTTATTTTCCGACGAAGTAATTGCTTTTGTCGAGTTGTCACAATTCACTATTATTGAATATGTTCTTCTGACATGACAATGGGTGTTATTGATATTATGAAGCCATACGTTTGCTGTCTTTGTATATATTACAGAGCGTGCTATCTGTTAAAGTAATGACAAATATTTGAGTCGGATGATCATTTTAAGTTGGATAATACCACATTAATCTTCTTTTTATATTAAATATGAAAAAAAAAGAGAAGCAAGGGCAGAGAAAAGTAAACTAATTTAAAATACACTCTGTACTCTTTACAATACTTAAACCAAACAATACATCATACATAGGTACAATACATACAAGTACAAGTATTGGAAGATAAACTGAACAGTCTTGTTAGAACTTTTGATCTTTAATAAGTAAGAATCAAAAAGTTCTAACAACTGAAAGCTATTTAATTTCTTCAACCTTAGGTTTATATTTTTTGAAAAAACCTACTTGGGAATACCAAAACTTTTTATTTATTTATGAGTATAAAAACTTACCATAACACGTAAATTAGTCCATTTGAGGCGAAATCCAATAAACAGTCAGTAAGGTATATCGTACGTTATAAGGGCCGATTGTTCGAACTTGAATGTAATCAAATGTTTAATTACAATCAAATACGTCATAGCAGCTATCAAAATTATTAAAAATTGTTTATTATTATTGATTTGTAACAAAACATGAAATTGACATCAGAAAGGGTTTAACTATTATTTATTTATTTATTACTATTATGGTTTATTTTAAATTAAAACGCAAAATAATAAAATTCAATAAAATAAATCAGTCAACATAACCTCAAAATGTGACGTATTTGATTTTGATTAAATATTTGATTACAATCAAGTTTTGATTAGCGTTCGAACAATTGTCCCTTAAATTAAATATACACACTATAAATGGCAACACTGCACGCCGTCGACTTTCCAGGAACGTCCTTTGCCCCGTAGCCAATAATTTGTCATTATACAGTTGTTGTTTAAAGTAAGAAGCCGTAGATTTTTAATTTATTTTTGTAAACAACGTGTCTGTTTATACGCCCTCAGAAAAGGTTCAAATAATAAAATGGTTTTATAGTGATTCTGGACAACAGTTTGTAGATTTATTTCCTGTGTTTTTTGAGGGGAGACCAATTCCTTACGTACAGTCAGTTCATAATATTTTAAAAAATTTTGAGGGTTCTTATTGCCTGTTGTAATCGCAGAAAATGTCACACTCAAGAAGTGTCACCAGAAAAAGTTGAGGAAAGCCGGGATACACAAATTTGTGCAACAATCGAAGTAGATTCAACAAGTTCAAGTAGAAGCGTTGCTAGGGAGTTAGATGTGAGCAATGTTACTGCAACGAAAGTGTGGAAAAAGTATAGTTACAAGAATTTTATATATTTTTTAAATATTCGAAAACGCATCAGCTTGATCCAGACAACTACTTTCGAAAAATGGAGCTTTGTGAAACTCTAATAACGAAGGCTAATGTTGAATTAAATTTTATTAAAAACATTACATAATCCTTCCATTACGAGCACGACATAACCTCAAAAAGATATTGTCTGGACTGGCATTTTAAGAGACCACATAATAGATCCATTTTTTTATTGATGGCAACTTGAATAGTAGAGTATACCTCGATTTGTTACAGAATCATGTTTTTCTCGCTATTCTCAATTTCCTTATGTAAATCTGGAGAATGTCTGGTTCCATCAAGACGGCTGTTCTGTTCACAACGCTCGAATAATTAGGGAGTACTTAAACAATACTTTCCCGAATCGAGTTATCAGTGGAACAGACGATATTAAGTGGCCTGCGCGATCTCCAGATCTTACACCCATGGACTTCTTTTTCTGGGCACATTTAATCAGCTCCAATTCGATTACAGCAGAAACTCTTACATCTGTCCGCAGATGTTTTTATGGCAGATTGGGATACTGTTCAGCCGTAGAAGGTCAAATATTTGAACCATTTCTGTAGGGCATAAAGAATTATTTTTTATTTTATTAGGAATTATTTTTTATTTTTAATAATAGTATAGTTTTTGGTTTATATTTTTAAAGAAGTGCGCTTTTATTTTTAATTCAACTACAAAAAATTGTTCACATTATTAAAAACCGATACAAATGCACTGCCTTATAATGGTCAGTTTATTTTTATCGAGTTAGGCTTTCCATCCTGATTGTTTGAAGAAAAAGTCAAATTTCCTGCATCTGTCATAATCTGGGGCAGCTTATCATCTAAAGGTGTGGGAAATTTACATTTTATGATGCGATTGTAAACACGGACAAATATTTGAATATTTTAGAAGAATCTCTTTTACTGACTGTGGAATACCGTTTTACATGAGCGGCAGATTTTGTCTTCCAACAGGACGGCGCAGCTTGTCATACCTCAAAAAAGAATTTAAAATGGATTGAAGACCAAGGCATACCACTTCTGACATGAGTTTATAAGAGTCCCGACTTGTCCCGATATGAGTTTATAAGAGTCCCGATAGAGACTTTGTGGCTCGAAATGAAAAAATCTTTGAAAAACATCCTGCCAACGAATTGAAGGAAAAATTGCAAGAAATATGGAATTCGTTTACATTAGAATTTATTCAGAACTTGGTAAAAACTATGCCTCGCAAAAAGGGGATGTAACTCTATAAGTGGTAAACTTTTAACTTTTTTTTTGTTATTACATATTCTATGAGTTTTTTTTTAATCTATTACTATTCTGTTTAATCAATAAAATTCATTACGCTATAAAATATTTTCTGTTATTAGGAAATTCAAAAATGTTGTTCAATGCATTAAAACTTTTAAAAGTTACGCTGCGCTTTTATTTTTGTTCGTTAAAATTTAATTTTCTTATCAATCTAACGTTGAGCCAACTGTATGGGATGGATCTCGTATATGTTTTATTAATTAGACGCTTATTAATTCATTGTGATCTATCTATCTATCTAATTAGCCTTCTTCGGTCCATCTTTGGACATAGGCCTCCCCAATCATTTTCCATTCTTCTCTGTCTGTCGCTACAGTCATCCACCTAGAGCCCACGTGCTTCTTGATATCATCTGTCCATCTCATTTGGGGCCTTCCTCTGCTTCGTTTATATTCCCACGGTCTCCAACTTATAAGAATTTTGTTCCATCGGTCATCTTTTTGTCTTATATTGTGTCCGGCAAATCTCCATTTCAATTTTGCAACTTCTTGTCTAACATCCCTCACATTTGTTTTTTTTTTCTTATCCACTCGTTTCTCTTTTTATCGATTAGTCTTATGTGCAACATTTGTCTTTCCATTGCTCTTTGGGTTTTTATGATTTTGTCCATGTTTGTTTTTGTAAATGTCCACGTTTGGGAACCATAAGTAAGAACAGGGAGTACGCATTGATTGTATACTTTGGTCTTAAGATGCTGTGGATATCTTATGTTTTTAAGAATGTAGCTTAGTTTGCCAAATGCCGCCCATGCCAGTCTAACTCGTCTCTTTATCTCTGCTGTTTGGTTCTCTTTGTTAAGTTTTATAGTTTGACCAAGATATATATATATATATATATATATATATATATATATATATATATATATATATATATATATATATATAATCCTGAACTTGTTCTATTTTATCTTGTCCGATTCTCATTGTGATGTCTTCATCTGTATTTGTTATGGTTTTGGCCTTGTTGTAATTCATATTAAGGCCTATCTTTCCAGCTTCTACGTCCAGTTCTTTCATCAATTCAAATAATTCTTCTTTTTTATCAGTTATCAATGTGGTATCATCAGCGTACCTTAGATGGTTCAAGCGTTGTCCACAAATTTTTATACCTTTTTCTTCCCATTCTAATCTTTTAAAAGTATCTTCAAGAGCCTGAATGAAAAGTTTCGGTGATATTGTATCACCCTGTCTCACGCCTCTATGTATTTGTATTGATTTTGTTCCTTCATATACTTTAATTGTTGTTTTGGCTTCCTTATTGGCTATTAGTTCCGTATATCTGTGGTTAATTCTGCTATTAATCAAAGACCTTTTCACTGCCTAATGTTCGACTCTGTCGAAAGCCCTTTCGAAATCTATGAACGCCATATATCGAGGAATGTGGTATTCATTTGCTCGTTCTATAATAAATGGTCACTTGTGCTGAATCCCTTTCTAAAACCAGCTTGTTCTTTCGACTGGTATCCATCGAACTTTGTCATCAATCTGTTGGTTAAAATTTTTGTTAGGAGTTTATACATTACATTGAGGAGTGTTATAGGACGGTATAATATAGGTTATAGTTTTGTATATCTGGTTTATCCCCTTTCTTGTGTAGGATAATGGTTACTGATTCCTTCCAGATGTTTGGGATTCTTTTTTCTTTTAATATCCTGTTAAAAAGGGGATGTAGGATATTAATTACCACTTTTCCACCATATTTCAACATCTCTGCAGTTATTCCATCTTTTCCAGACGATTTGTTGTTTTTAATTTTTTTCAATGCCTTCTTTATTTCTGATTTGCTTATTTCTGGCTTTATTTCTAAGTTGACATTTTTTATTTTAACCTTAAGTTGGTTTTTATTTTCTTCTGGTGGTTCCTTTTTTGTTTTATATAATTCTGAGTAGAAATGGTGGATATATATAAATACATTGTGATGCCGTGATTAAATATCTTTATAGCGACATTTTTTGTGATTTGTTTTGTTTAAAACAAACTAAATAGTTTTGGCAAACAAATTTTCTCTCTTTCTAACTCGGATGCTAAGAAGAATTTTTGTGGTTTCGCCGAATAGATTCAAAAAGTCATTAGTTGCTAACATAACCAGCTGAATATTAATTTTCTTGTCACAAGTAAGGCATCGGCGCCACATAAAATTTGATTAATTGATATGGCCTGGTTTCAAGAAAAAACTACTTACCATCAAGCTACAGGGCAAACATAATTCACGTATCCTTCGCGATCATTTTTTAATCGTTAACTGTTTTTTTTTAGTTTTATTATATACGTGGTTATTGTAACTTCACTCTTAAATACGTTTTACAAAAGACAATATTATATGTATTATTTGTCATAAACAAACCGGAATGTTAATGTTCGGGACCTTTAATACAGAAAAATCATAATAGTAATAATCAAGAAGAATATTATCGGCAAATAAACTGCGCGTCAACTGAAATGTAACAGCAGAGTTACTATTCACAGGGTGGTCCAAGTTTTTTAACCCTTCGGAGGTCGAGGTCATAAAGTGTACTGTATAGGTCGCGGTGTATCTCAGAGATACATTCGTTTAAGTTGCATGTTTCAATAAGATTGAAAAAAAAACTAATGGAGATCGAAAGAAATGTTCATTTTGAACATAACTAGCAACAATTATTATATCAGCACAATATTTATGCAAATCCCTAAACTGTTGATACAAGTGACTCAATAAAAAATAGATATTTGTCAACAAGTTTACAGAAGTATATAGGAAAACAATTTTAAATTGAGTATGACCACCAGGTATAAAAGTTGAAGCAGAATAGAATACAATAGTTTTGACGGTTACTTATCCCTAAATAAAGTTGCCAGTGTCAGAGTGATGGAGATTAACAGGTATTAATGAATTTGCAAGAAATGTAAGATGTTTATTTTATTTCTTATACATAAAATAATTTGTGGCCGTAACAGGGGCCGATTTGTAAAAAAATGAATATTATTTTAATCAAATTCCATTTCAGATTCACTGCTTTCTTCAGAATCTAAGGAATCTTCAACTCCAATGTTAATTATTACCGGTTCCAGCATTGCATTAGTCATATTATCCAAATTCCACATTTTATTTTCTTCCTTGTGAGCATGACTAATAGCATTTTTCCAATTTTCTGGAGTTACTTTTGATAAGGAATGTTCTAATAATTGTTGTAAGTCTTCTAATTTAAAAGTTTTGTTGTTGCGTCCGACTTCACCCTTTACTTGAGACCATATATTTTCTATCTGATTCAGATCACAGTGGTATGGGGGGTGAACGTGAAATAATTACATCACGGTTTAATGCCATTTCATCAATTATATATTTTTTATAAGCTGCTTTATGTTCCCTTACAATAGGTTATAATTCTCCTTGTACTCAACTGCGTGTTTATCCAATCATTTGATTATCTCTTCTTTTTCCATGCCGTTGTTGGCAATTTTTCTGCTAGTCTTGAATGGTAACTAGCATTATCCATGACTATGACAGATTTTTTTGGAATTAAATCCAATATTTGCTCAAAATATTCTTCGAAAACGTCAGCAGTCATTTCCTCGTGGTAATCTTTGGTTGATTTTGAGGCAAAACTTAATAATCCACCATTGACAAAACCGTATTCGTTTCCAATATGAGTTATTATGAGTCTGCGTCCTTTTCCAACGGGAATATTGTTTATTCCAGTAGATACACCTTCGATGAATGCCTGACGGGAACTTTTCACATTTGTATCAACCTATAGATATGGTACAGTATGACCTTCATTTAGCCAAGTCTCGTCCAAATAAAAAATTGTTTTCCTTCTTCTCGGTACTTTTAATAGTTCTTAGATAATCTCGTCTCCAACATACAATGTAATATTTTTCAATTAAAACGGATTTTCTTCTCTTTTGCCAACGAAATCCCATCTCTCTCAATAATCCCCATAATTTCTTGTTGCTTATAATTGGTAACTCTTCGTTTTCTCTAATTAATGTTTGGATATTGTCCAATGTTGGAAATTCTTTGTTAAAAAAAATGAGTGGACGCTGCGTCTTATCATGTTTTTATGTATTTCTTCAATTTCCAAGGGTTTACTCCCTCCACCCTTCTTGGGAGATGAAACAGTTCCTCCTTTTTTTCTTTTAGGAATCTATAAATTGTTGCTTCTCCAACCCCTGTCATATTTGAACACATGTTAACGATTTCACGAACATTACTTAAAGGGCGTTCATGTACAAGCGCATCGTGTACATTTAATATGTATTATATTTTTCTCTCTTAGACTGAAGGCACCTTTAAAACTACACTTAACCGGGATAAAACCTGTTGTCGACGTCATTTTTAAATGCAAATAACAAAATATCGACACCAAAAACGTAGCTAGGTAAGACATAAACAATGTACATCTACAAACTAAATGGAAGATGCAAACAATTTCTAATTTATATTATTGGCATAAGCTGTAATGTGGCATAAAAACTACTTAAACTATCATTAGTGAAGCCTTATCAGTAATTCCAGGTAATCGTTCAAAGAAGGTATTCTTTTTGTGTCAGGCGATAACTTGTATAGAAAACAATAATCACCTTTAAATTACTGTTTACATTAATTTATTTCGTGAAACATTGAATTTTCTCGTTAATCACCCGTGTATAATTAACAATAATCGTGTGGCATATATACCGACGTTTTTTACGCACATAAAAGGTATAGTGAGATTAGTGGACACTTATTTTACAGAAGATTTTTAAAAAAATAATTGTTTGTTGACGGCATCTTAAAATATTATTTTTTTATTTATTTCAAAACAAGTATTGGGTGACGCCTATGGTTTTTTTGACCTGTTGAGGATTTGCATACATAATGTGCTATCAATATGATGGAAAAGGACTATAAATTAATTTATTGTCAAGAGAAAATAAAATAAATACAGTATGAAAAACATAACAAAATAAAAACATGTAATAACTATTATTATTGTTACTAATCAAAGATAAAAATTAAACCAAATACACAATTAGATTTAGATAAACTTAATCATTCATCAGCGAAAGGATTAGTAAAACGGTTATAACAACTCTTTTACTACGTATGGCTATGCTCATATGACAGATATAAAAATGTGGTACAACATTTACAATAGTATTTAAACAAACGGGTCTTCTTTGTCGCATAGCAAGAAGAACACCTTTTTCTTTTATTGCCCGTTTTAGTAACATATGGATCTGCCCCATTGGTTGAACTTTCCTCCTTATGTATCCGAAGCTGAAGCTACAATGGTCTGTGAATACCTGTAGTAATCTCCGATCGCCGTTTTATTTGCTCTGACAATAACTGATTTGAATGAGAAGTCTACGTCGTATTTTTGAATTCTGATTTAGCTTGTGAATGGACTGTGCGTTGATCACAGCAACGTTCAAGACGACGTGAAATATCACCATAGGCCACCTTCTGCTGTTTCTGGCTACATAATACCAACCAACCATTTCGTCTACAGTGTAAACCCCTCATTCCGTTTTCTGTAATAATTGATTATCTCTGGCTTGTGCGTATCTGAATTTACTACGTCATCGAAGTGCATACTAGATACTAAAATTACGTTTTTTCCCTTCTTTGTCACATGTGATACAAGAGTACAATCTTCACTAAAAGCAAAAAAGTTAGATTGTATTGGTCTTTTGCCGTACTCACTAATTTAGGTAGTAGTTGACGTTTGTTTCTTCTGACTGTCCCTACATATGATAGTCTGTCCTTTTTCAAATCGTTGACGAGAGTTAGATCGGTGAACCAATTATCAAAGTGATGTTTGGCGTGTTTGTATCCAACAGTGGGGAAATATGGTGCACGTGCATCTCTTGTGGCCGATGGAGTCACTATTTATGTACCTGGGTTGAAGGAAGTGCTTGGAAGACATATGTTTGTGACTTGTACCTTATTTAATTGTTTATGCTAACTTTGTTACAAGTAATATAATATTTTTCTTTGTCAAATAAACCGTTATTGCACCTTTGATACCTTTTTCTAAACATTATCTCAAGGTACATGAGGTTTGTCTCAAGGTACACAAGCATGATGAACCTTGGTCCAGAGAGCACATCATTTTATTAAATTTATAAAAAGCAACTAATGCAGAATTTAATTTTTATAAAACCTCGAATTTTCTCGATGTAGGAAAAGGTACTGTCTTTACTATGAATGTATAGGGTATGAATGGATAAAACCCAGAAAGTAGTCCAAGGTACAACGATGTTCCCTACGTTCTTTGTTAGTATATGTTTATATGTTTGTACACCATTAATCTCGTATATATTTCTATTTGTTTGTACTGTTGACTTTCTTCCATTCATTAGATATAAATGAATGGAATGTTGTCTGACAGATGTCAAGCATCATCATTACGTAGCGCTACAATCCTGGGTGGGTCTTGGCTGACTGTACGACTTTTTTCCAATTTGTTCGGTCTTCCATCAACCTAGGGTCAAATGGAATGTTCATTTTCCGGAGATCTGCTTGGATGTTATCTCTCCATCGCGTTCTGGGACGTCTGAGTGGTCTTTTGCCTGTGGAAATCTCCTTCCATATCAATTTTACATGTCTCGTTATGAAGTCTGTGCACGTGGCGTGCCCATCTTAGTCGCTGTGATTTAATTTCTTGGACAATATCGGCGTCATTGTAGAGTGCTTTTAATGCGATATTGGTTCTGATCTTATATTGGTTTGTGCCGTTTGTGGTGATGTCATGGTGAGGTCCGAAAATTTTTCTAAAGTATTTCTCGAAGTATTTTTCGTTTGAAGCGTCTGAGCTTTTCTTCATTTGCTTTGGTCATGGTCCACGTTTCGCATCCGTATGTTATTACAGGTCTGACCATGGATTTATAGATTTTGATCTTTAAACTTCTTGTAAGATTTTTTGATTTTATGAGCTTATCCAGTGCGAATAGACAGCGGTTTGCAGATTGTATTCTGTCTTTTATTTCTTCAGTAACATCGTTGTCAGCTGTGATTACGGAACCCAGATAATTAAAACGTTGTACTTTTTCGAAATTAAAGGTTTTGACCGTCACATTTTGTCCTATTCTGTCTAGAGATGCCACTTTGGATCAGGACCTGTTCTTTTCGAAACATGTTTTTATTTGAAACAGGTTGGAACAGATATTGATCAATAAGTTTACCTGTTTCAATATAACAGTTTTTTATCACACAACAGACCAGTGTTACAATTATAGTTACAATTACAGTTACAATTACTTCAGCGACCGGTGTTGCATTGCTGTGCTTTTATATGGTTGTTGCAGTTCCAGTGGAGTGGAAAATATGTGCATGCGCATAAACCATGATTGTAAACTGTGAATTGATGACTCGCAACAAAACTTCAAACTTTCAAAATATACAACCACAAATAAAATGGTCTATTGTTAATGCAACAACCTTTCTGGAACAAACCGAACCGGTACTGAAACAACCCATAACACAGTGTTAGACTTGGAACAGTTTGGAACTGAAGAAGTTTTTTTGAAACAGATAATTTTTGGAACTGAAACAGGTTGTAACAGTTGTTGAAAAATCCCTGTTCCAACCATCCCTAATTCTATCTCTTCGTGTCGTTCTATTTATACACATATATTTCGTCTTCTCTTTATTAATCTTTAGCCCTACTTCACTTGTTGCTCCTTCCACATTGTTGAAGATGTCTTTCGTGGATAGGATGGAGTCTCCAACGAGATCTATGTCATTTGCATATGCGAGTATCAGCTTGGGACCTTGAATGGATACCAATTTTGTTTTTACTTCTTCTTTAATACAAGGTTAAAAAGTAATGGAGATAACGCATCATCCTGTTTAAGTCCACTGTTGATTTCAAAGCTGCCAGACAGTTTATTATTTACACGTACTTTAGATATTCCACCCTCCATACAGACTTTGGTCATCTGAATGAGTTTCTATGGCATTCCATACTTGGCTTCTTTCTACGCTATCATATGCCTGTCGAAAGTCTTTGAAAAGATTGTGTATGGGTCTGTTATACTTCCATCCCTTTCCTAGAAGTTGTCTCAGCATTAATAGTTGATCTATTGTTGATTTGTTTGCCCTAAATCCGGCTTGATATTCGCCTAGGATATTTTCAGCATAACATGTCAGTCAGATGTCAAGCAATGAGCCATAATTTGTTAATAATAGTTTTCTGTTATTTTTTGTATGTATCTTGAACAAGTATATTTCTTCAACTTCATTCATTTACCACTTTGCTTGTATGTATAAACTTTTGCTTAATAAAAACGATAATTAATGTTTACTATTGTCTACACTTAACCTTGTACGAGTACATTACTAAAGTTGAAATTACTTAACAAAAAATGTTTAGTTTTTACTGTCAAAAAGTGATTTAATGACTAAATTCCTATTAAGCCATCTAAGGTGTGTTCATAGTAAATTTTATTAAACACATGTGTTTCGCTAATATTCATAGAACCATATAAATATGAATGTCTGGGTAATAAAATGTTTGTGAACCTAAAAACTGTAGTCAAAAAATCATACACTTGTGTGTAAATGTAATTTCTCCGTTTAATTAAAGTTTCTCAATGAGTCGCATATGTTCAGGTTTTTTATAATTTCAGTTTATTTCGAATGAATGAACAACGGATATTAGATAGCATTCCAGCAAAACTCTTTATTTCACTAAGCTATCAGCTTAGATATAAAAAAGAATTCAAAAAATAGTTAGGAAGACATAAACTTCTCTCTGAAGATATTTTCCTTATATTTTGTCAAAGAAATAATAGTCTAGGGGCCAAACTAGGTAACCGTGGCCTTTTTAACTCTGATGGGTCCACCCAAGTTTTTTTCCTATAATATTCCTATAAATTTTTCTATTTCATATTTTTTTATATTAACTGGTTTATCTGGACGTTGTTGCACTGAGTATAAATTTGATTGGTCTGTGATATGCTGTATAAGACTATCAGGAAAGAGAAACTTAAAAAATTGGACCGGAGTTTATAATTGTAAAATCGAAGAAGGTAAATTTGTATCATTTTCTGATCTTCTCAGACTTTCTTTCACCCAATTATAGTCCTTTTCCATCATATTGATAGCACATTATGTATGCAAATCCTCAACAGGTCAAAAAACCATAGGCGTCACCCTATACTTGTTTTGAAATAAATAAAAAAATTAATATTTTAAGGTGCCGTCAACAATTCATTATTTATTAAAAAATCTTCTGTAAAATAAGTGTCCACTAACCTCACTATACCTTTTTTGTGCGTAAAAAACGTCGGTATATATGCCACACGATTATTGTTAATTATACACGGGTGATTAACGAGAGAATTCAATGTTTCACGAAATAAATTACTGTAAACAGTACTTTAAAGGTGATTATTGTTTTCTATATAAGTTATCGCCTGACACAAAAAGAATACTTTTTTTGAACGATTATGCCAATAATATAAATTAGAAATTGTTTGCATCTTCCATTTAGTTTGTAGATGTACATTGTTCATGTCTTACCTACCTACGTTTTTGGTGTCGATATTTTGTTATTTGCATTTAAAAATGACGTCGACAACAGGTTTTATTCTGGTTAAGTCTAGTTTTAAAGGTGCCTTTAGTCTAGGAGAGAAAAATATAATATTAAATGTACACGATGCACTTGAACATCAACGCCCTTTAAGTAATGTTCGTGAAATCGTTAACATGTGTACAAATATGACAGGGGTTGGAGAAGCAACAATTTATAGATTCGTAAAAGAAAGAAAAGGAGGAACTGTTTCATCTCCCAAGAAGAGTGGAGGAAGTAAACCCTTGGAAATTGAAGAAATATATAAAAACATGATAAGACCACGTCCACTCATTTTTTTTTATCAAACAATTTCCAACATTGGACAAAATCCAAACGTTAATTAGAGAAAACGAAGAGTTACCAATCATAAGCAACAAGAAATTATGGGCAAATTATGGCAAAAGAATAGAAGAAAATCCGTTTTAATTGAAAAAGATTACATTGTATGTTGAAGACGAGATTATCTAAGAACTATTAAAAAGTACCGAGAAGCAGGGAAAACATTTTTTTATTTGGAAGAGACTTGGCTAAATGAAGGTCATACTGTACCATATCTATGGGTTGATACAAATGTGAAAAGTTCCCGTCAGGCATTCATCGAAGGTGTGTTTACTGAAATAAACAACATTCCCGTTGGAAAAGGACGCAGACTCATAATAACCCATATTGGAAACGAATACTCTTTTGTCAATGGTGGATTATTAAGTTTTGCCTCAAAGTCAACAAAAGATTACTACGAGGAAATGACTGCTGGCGTTTTTGAAGAATATTTTGAGCAAATGTTGGATTTAATTCCAAAAAATTCTGTCATAGTCATGGATAATGCTAGTTACCATTTAAGACTAGCAGAAAAATTGCCAACAACAGCATGAAAAAAAGGAGAGATAATCGAATGGTTGGATAAAAACGCAATTGAGTACAAGAATTCGACAAAAAAGGAATTATTACCTATTGTAAGGCAACATAAAGCAGCTTATAAAAAATATATAATTGATGAAATGGCGTTAAACCGTAATGTAATTATTTTACGTTTACCCCCATACCACTGTGATAGAAAATATATGGTCTCAAGTAAAGGATGAAGTCGGACGCAACAACAAAACTTTTAAATGAGAAGACACACAACAATTATTAGAACATTCCTTATCAAAAGTAACTCCAGAAAATTGGAAAAATGCTGTTAGTCATGCTCACAAGGAAGAAAATAAAATGTGGAATTTGGATAATATGACTGATGCAATGATGGAACCGGTAATAATTAACATTGGAGTTGAAGATTCCTTAGATTCTGAAGACAGCAGTGAATTTGAAATGGAATTTGATTAAAATAATATTAATTTTTTTACAAATCGGCCCCTGTTACGGCCACAAATTATTTTATATATAACCAATAAAATAAACATCTTACATTTCTTGCAAATTCATTAGTACCTGTTAATCTCCATCACTCCGACACTGGCAACTTTATTTAGGGATTAGTAACCGTCAAAACTATCGTATTCTATTCTGCTTCAACCTTTATACCTGGTGGTCATACTCAATTTAAATTTGTTTTCCTATATACTTCTGTAAACTTGTTGACAAATATCTATTTTTCATTGAGTCACCCGTATCAACAGTTTAGAGATTTGCATACATAATGTGCTATCCATATGATGGAAATGGACTATATGAGATTTCTTCCTTTTAGATCGTAGTCTTTCAGACAAAGGGGAATCATCATCTGAGGATGTGACAGAAATGACAGTTTCCTTGATATTGCTTGGTAAATTTTCACGCTTCTCATTGTCACTATTTTGTCACAATATCATCTCATTTGTACCGTCTTCATCGGAGAGATTCACTATTAGTACTATTTGGAATTCTAACTGCATTCATTGTACCATAAAAGAGTTTCGGATCCATATCTACAAAAACAATCAATGAGTCCCTAACTTCATAGTGTGCCATATATAGCACAAACCCTTTTGGGGTTTTCGAGAGACTTTCAACATTCTTAAGTTTTAGTACTTACCTAAGCAGATATCTAATATCAGAATACAATAAATTTCTATTTTTTCTCGCCGTAAAAAACGTTTTTACTATGAAAAATAACCTCTAACTTCGATTGAGATTGTGTTTACGATCAAACGCATAAAATTGCAATATCTGGGACACATTATGAGAAATCAGCACCGTTATTCCCTGCTGCAGTCTATATTGCAAGGTAAAGTCAAAGGTAAGCGAGGACCCGGTAGAAGGAGAATATCATGGCTGCGGAGTTTAAGAACATGGTTTAAGAAAACCTCAACGGAGCTGTTTCGAGCCGCAGCGAGCAAGGTTATGATTGCCAATATGATTTCCAACATCCGAAACGGATAGGAACCAGAAGAAGAAGAAGAACTTCGAGCACTGTCACGTGGTTCAGAATTTAAACAAGAATGAACTTGAAACTGCGCACGGCTGTCTATCTCGCCGTTAGCACTATGCCACATATCTCGCGTACACTATTAGTATGTGTCAAATATGGGCTGCCATGCAGATACGACAAAAATTTTAAAACGTTAAGACATTTTTTTTGGTTTGTGCCATTTATGGCACATGATGCGGTAAATGGTTAAACAACATATAGTGATTCTACAGGTAGCGTAACGTAAGCAAGAAAGATAGTTTACCAATTTTCTTAAATTCAAAAGAATTTAAGAAAATTGGTAAAAACCATTTCCAACATTGCAAAACTTGATTGCAAAAACATTGCAATTTTTTGTTTATAAACAATTTGAATAACTTTTTTGGTATTGCTCGGGAAAAAATTATTTTTCATATTCGAAAAGTTGATAAGTTAAAACAAAGTTGTCCTTGGATTATTCTATGTAAGTAAAATACTTTTAAAACTAGTCCCTTTTTTCACATCGGCGATATAGAAAAATGGAATATAAACTTTAAACTCATCATCATCAGTGGCGTTACAGCTCTTTATGAGCCAAAGCCTTCTTCAGAACAATCCTCCATGCGCCCCTGTCTCTGCAACTCTTCTCTCGTGGCATCTTCCTCTCGTCTGATTACATGACCTATCCATCTAAGGCGTGCTACCTTAATGAATTTTACAACGTCTGGTTCTCCAAATCTTCTTTACAACTTAAAATTTTAACACCTGCGCCACAAACCTTGTTCTTTTATGCCTCCATATATTCGTCTTAGTATTTTTCGCTCAAAACGTTTGAGCAATTCTTGGTCATTCATAGTAACACTTATTGGCGAACACTTTTCTTCTTTTGATTTCTTCTCTGACGTTGTTATCTTTGGTTATCAGCGAGCCCAAGTATATGAAAGTGTCAACACCTTCCAGTTCTAGGTCATCAATTATTATTCGTAAACTTTAAAGTCGAGCAATAAAATATCTCAGGTTCTTGTTGATGAATCTTGACATTTCTTTTTATAATTATTGTTATGTACTCTTTGCGTATATTACGAATATGCCATTTGTTAATTAATTTTATCTTAAATTAACCTTCAAATTGTTTTAAAAAAATTTTGAAAAAAAATTACGATATTTTTAGGACGTCTTTTGTTAACAAAAAATAGGAAATCCTTTACAGTTAAATGTATAACAACAAATTTATTAAAAAACCTTAATTTGATAAATATTTATAGTTGTAAGTGAATACTATCGTATTAAAATATAAACAACTTCAATATTATTAATTATTTACAACAATTTATTGTAAATTCAAATGTAATTGGTCTATTCTTATGTTTTCCAATAAAAATCTTTCTAACAGTACCATTCAAATTTTTATTCTACATTTAAAATCTACATGGTTATTTACATATTAAATATATTAACAAAAAGCACATTCGTAACGTACGAAAAGAGTACATACAAATAAAAAAGAAACATCAAAATCCATAGACATAAAGCGGCGATATAGTTCATAACACGAATTTTAATGTAGGTACCCCCTCCACTACTCCAAGCTTAATGAATTTGAGCTCCACAGAATTTTTGAAGCTTTGTAAACAACTTTGTTTAAAGGCAATCTTTTTCAAACTTTGTACATTAAACCTTAGGTTCAATTTTTTTTGAATTTGTAGGGAAATGCAAGTTTTTTTATTTGAAAATTGGCAATGGCGAATAAGTTATTCTAAATGTTTATAAGCAAAAATTTTGCAATGTTTTTGCATTTTAGTTTTGCAATGTTGGAAATAGATTTGCTTTCTTACTTATGCTACCCATAGAATCATTGTAAATTAATTTTTTTTTCTGACTCATGTTATTTCAAAAAAAAAGTTCTTTGGGATAAACAAATCGAATATTTTAAACTAACTAATAAATCACTCTGAAGTTTTAACTACATTTTTTACACTATAAGACACAACTTTTCACGCAATATCAAGGTTGTTGATTCATTTTCTACAGTAGTGATTAACATTTATTGAAAATCGAGAATTTTAAGAGTTTTGACAGTTTTTTTAAGCAACCAATTAGTAATTTAACATTCATAGATCGCCATTTTAAATATTTAAACGTGTTTTATCAAATTATTACCTTTAAAATAAGTAAAAGAAATAATAAGTAAGACTTACTCACAATCAGTTTAATTTAACTATTTAGATGACCGGTTTCGCTTTCTGCAATATGCAAAGCATCTTCAGGTTTGTCGATACAAAGTTAATTAAATGCTGAAATTATAAAACCCATTAATTACTATTAAACTGGGAATAAGCCACAATTAAAGATAAAAATACGTTTATTGACGTTTCAATTTCCACTTCGGAAATCGAACGATTTCCGAAGTGGAAATTGAAACGTCAATAAACGTATTTTTATCTTTAATTGTGGCTTATTCCCAGTTTAATAGTAATTAATTTACAACGCCACAAGAAAATAGCTTCAGAACAATAAAACCCATATTAGGATGTTGTCTTATAAAGATAAACGAAGATAAATGATATAAATTACAGTAATTATGCCAATATTACATGTCTGTGGTTTTTTCTAAAAAATGAATAAACTGTTTAAACAGACAAAGTAAGACCCACACATTGGTAAAAAAAATAGTCTATTGAATTGTAATTAATTAGTAAATAATCAAAACATTACTTACATGCCGGTACACTATTAATTAATGGTTGAAAGAACATAGTTCAAACTATCCTGTATTGGTGAATGGAGAACTTCAGTTTTTACTATTGTATTTGTTTGACAATCAACGGGGAAGTTTCTTGAGGAGATAGATTTTATCCAATGAAGTAGAAAATAGGTGTAATGTGATTTTTTGTTAAATGAAAGTGATGTTCTAAATTATTTGATTCTTTAAAAGTTATTTATATTTATTCAAGAGATATATTAATGAAATGTGTGTTATTTATTGAAATTTTATTAATTAATAAAATTATAATAATTATATAATAAATTAAATTTGTATAGAATTAGTAGAAAGCTTGAAAAAAGGTTAAATAAATATTTTAAATGGATTTTGTTGATTTATTTACACCTCTAGTGATGTACCTATTGTCTCCTTGCATCCAATTTTTATCAACTAATAAATTGTTTGATACAATTCTCATACCTAATTTAAAACAATGTCGTAATTCGAAACTCACTATTATATACATTATTTAAAAGTAAACGAATTCTATAGCATAATCCGTCAACAAGTAAATTAAAATTACAGAAAGCATTGTAAAGAAATTGTGACAGATACATCTGGCATTCCTCACAAAGGTATTTCTTATTGGGATCGCTTGCCATCATTTGCGCGGGCAACGAAGAAAATCTCGAAACTGTAATTACCTTTTATAACTCAACAACTACACCTTAATCTGCATAAATTACTGACGAGACCTCGTCTCTCAAATGCCCAACAAATTTAGAAGAAGCACCTGTTCGTATACAGGGTGGCAAATTCCATACATATTATTCATAGTTTTATATACTTCGTTCATATCTTTAGTGTCTCAATATAAAAATAATTCCGATAACAGAATTGTAGAGAATTGTGCGATGATTAACTAACACTTTAAGATCTGTCTTCGGGTGAACTGTAAATAATGTCGTTTGAGTGTTCAGTTTATACAAAAAATAGTTTCATCATCATCATCACTGGCTCGACAACCCTTTTTGGGTCTTGGCCTGTTCAAGGATTCTTCTCCATTCTGACCTGTTTCGTGCTTTTTTTCCAGTTTTTAATTTTTAATGTTGTTATATCATTTTCTGTTTGTTCTACGTATCTCAGCTTCGGTCTTCCTCTTGTTCTTTTCCTACTGGCACTTGTTTGAATATTTTGTTTGGTATTTCGCCTTCTTCCATTCTTCCCACATGTTCAATCCAACGTAGCCTTCCTATTTTCATGAATGTTATGATATCCGGATCCTGGTATATGTTGTATAGTTCAAAGTTATACCTTCTCCGCCAAATCCCGTTTTCTTTTGTGCCCTTATATATGTGTCGCAAGATTTTTCTTTCAAAGGTGGCTAATAACGTTTCCTCCCTTTTAGAGAGTGTCCAGGTTTCTGAACCGTATGTGAGTACCGGTCTTATTAAGGTTTTGTATATTTGGCATTTTGTTTTTCTGGAGACGTTATCTGATCTTAGTTGCCTAATTAAGCCATGGTAACATTTATTGGCAATAAATATTCTCCTCTTCACTTCCTCTGCAACGTTGTTATCAGACGTAACTAGGGATCCTAAGTATGTAAAGTTTTTTACCGCCTCAATGTTGTATTCTCCTAATGTTAAATTTGGCAGCTGCCTTATTTGTGCGTTTTTATTTGCAGGCATATATTTTGTTTTTGTCTGATTGATTTTAAGACCACTATTTTTTGCAGCTCGTTCTATTTGAGTGAATGCCTCTATCATTTCTCTTCTTGATCTTGCGATTATGTCAACATCATCTGCAAATGTTAGTACTTGCACGCTTTTATTAATTAATTAATTGGGCTGAAGGTTAACTACCTTCTCCTAGAAAAACCATGAGTTATGAACAAAAAATAGTTTAGTATTGTTATAATAGTGTTTTTTATAACTTAAGAGTGTGCAAACTTGTTATAAAATTAATCCACGTATTAAGTAACCTTTATTGTATATAACAATGTGTCTTCCATGGAGTCCAGAGGATAGTAGTTCAATTTCAGCAGTTGATAAACCTGACTAAATCAATTTGGAGGTGATCTCATTCGAGTCTTAGATTTTAAGACTGCGAACAAATACATTTATTTATTGGCGGAAAACAAAGGATTGCCAATCCAAAACGTAAGCTCAAGCGTTAGAATTGAAGGAGAAAACTCTACGTTCTTTGACATTAATAATGGTCCAAGACAGGGGGACGCATTGGCGTGTATCCTTTTTAATATTGCCTTGGACAAGGCAATCAGACAATTAAATATTAGAATGAATGGAACTATTTTTAATAGATTGACGCAAATCTTAAAAATACCTTAATAAGACCTGTTTTGATATATGGAGCTGAAACGTGGACCGTATTTCAAATGATGAAAGACTTCTTGGTTTCTCCCTAGAAAGATTTGTGGCATCGAAGATACAAGTTTGAACTATATCAGTTGGTTAAACATTAACTCATTTAAAGAATTGAAGGACGAAGGACCACCAGCCAGGGGCTGGAATGAAAAACAGATTAAACACTAACTTATATTTAATGCTAACGTTAAATAGATATTTCTGATAGCCGTCCGAAAACACGTAGAATTACAAGTAGAATTGCTTAGCGAAATGTCGTTTCTATGTTTAAAGTGAACTACTGGCAACACTGCTGGTTTGAATAGATGAACTGTTTATATGAAAACTATAACTGCGGATTTAATAAACACTGGTTACTATAAATGATTGGCTTGATAATATGTATAAATAATAATGCGATGCGAACTACTTAGTTACAAATACATATAATATATTAATAAGCGAAGCGAGTATTTGCGAGCTAGCGAGTTTAGCTTACGAGATTTAGCGACCGACTTTTGTAATAGCTTTCTCTGAACTGACTGTGATAGTATCCAAATTATATAGGCAGGTAGCGGAAGGCTCTTACCTCAAGAAGTACCGTTAAATATCTTCCTGTATTCGTTCTAAGAATTACAATATCACCATCTATACAGGATATCCAGATATTGTGAAATTCGTAAAATACAGAGACTTAGATGGGCTATACAGATTACTAGGATATCAGATCACGATTACACAAAGAGTTGAGTTGAAAATTAACATTTTCACAATCAAAGGGCACAAGAAGTAGAGAACGACCCCATAGGAGATAGATTGATGATGTGAAAGAAGACCTACTGATTCTAAGAGTCAGAAGATGAAGGGAAGTTGCCAGGAATCGACAGGAGTGATGACTTCTTTGTCAGCAGGCTAAGATCCACAACGGATTGTCGAGCCACTTATGATGATGAATATATTAAATATGAAATTTGTTATGAAAAGACCAATCAAATCTAAAGCAAGTACATAACATTTGGTATAATTTTCAATGCTAGAACGTGACAAAAACAAAAAGTAAAGTAAGTTTGGTGTAATAAAAATTTATGATCTCTCATATCTTTACAAGTTGTGAAAATATTTGTTTATCTTGAGAAAGATATAAAAATATGTAGTGTTTCAATGTAGTGTTTAAGGACTTATTCATGCGTTCTGTTCAATCACGTAATTATTTAATAACTAATTGTGTAACTTCCTCGTTTATTTTAATATGCTTAGCTTATCCCTTTAGTCTAACGGGTATTACGATACTTAATATACGTATACTTAATATTATATTAAAGTGTATGACTGAATCAAAATAAGAATAGAAAAATCCAGATCCATATTCACTAAAATGAAGAGAGTGTTCTGCGTAAAAGATTTGAGCCTTGAAATTAAACTTCGCCTGATGAGATGTTACGTACATTCTGTGCTATTCTACGGAATGGAGTCATGGACGTTGAAAAAGATTGATACCAAAAAATTAGAGGCATTTGAACTGTGGATGTATCGCAGAATCCTGAGAATATTATGGACCGAGAGAGTCACAAATGTCGAGGTCTTGAGAAGAATGAATAAAGAAAAGGAAGTCATATTTACGATCAAAAAACGAAAACTGCAATACTTGGGACACATTACAAGAGGTGAAAGATATGAACTGCCTCGAATAATTATGCAAGGAAAAATAGCAGGAAAAAAGTCCATAGGAAGAAGACGAAACTCCTGGCTAAAAAATCTACGGGAATGGTATAGCTGTAGCAACAACGAATTGTTTCGGTCAGCAGTTTCGAAAATACGTATAGCCCTGATGATCGCCAACCTTCGGAACGAAGATGGCACTTGAAGAAGAAGAAGAAGTAATGACTGATATAAAACGTATTTAACGACGAATCAATTGCGTCTACAATCACTCCTATTTAAGGCTAGAACGACAACAGAATAATATTTTAATCTGTTGTACAACTTTCATAACAAATAAGTCACTTTTTCTTGAGAGACTCGCTGGACTTTTTGCGTAAACTCGTCTTATGAAATTGACCTACGTATAAAACCAGCGTAATTCTAGTTTGGCAATTTATTTTTTAGGAAAGCTCAAGTTTTGTATTATATTTTTTGCCGATCACCAAGTTCGCAGCAATCTTTTTAGGATCAACAAAATTTTTAAAGAATTAAAAATTAAATTTTTCAAATAATAAACTTCTTGCATGAAAGGGATGGTCTTTTTACCTCCAGATAAATATTGTCCTATCTGACAGATAGTTATCTAAAGGATAGACATTTATTTATAAAATAAAATGTACCTGTCTTTTCACGTCAAATTATGTTGAAAAAAAAAAACAAAAGAAACGAAAAGAAACAAAAATTTATTTCGGAACACCAATATTTAATTAATTGCCAAAGAAATCACAATAATGTTTTATTATCTTTTTTGATTATACAATTTGTGATGGCAGGAATAAATTAAATTAGGTGAGGAAAAATTGAATAACGAATAAACAAACGAATGCATGTTTAATGATTCTTCTCAGGTTTTTCCATAACACTTAAATATTATATAAAGTTAGCTCAAACATTTTCAACTTCAAAAAGTTCAGTAACGTGTTAATTTAGCAATTCATGTTCAAAATTGTCTCAATTTTGATCTCCGGTTAGGTTATACTCTCAGAATGTTGCTGTAAATTATCGTACAGCTACTTCCACTGCATGAAATAGTACCTAAACCTTCTCTTCCATACATAAAAAGTTATGTTGCATATCTGGTTCTAATATTCTGGTTCTAATTCATTATAGCAATTGGATTGTTTAGTGGACTTCTTAAAAATGGCTTTACTTTATAATCAGAATCTCCTTGTAAGAACCCATTTCTATTTTCTCCATTTAAACTTCTTATCAAGAATGCAGAATTATATATTCCCCTACCTGGTAGGTATCTAGAAAAACATATCCAAGAAGTATAACGAAATTGTCCGAATTTAAAATCAATATTCCATATATTATATAGAAGATTTATTGAAAGTTTTGAAAATTTCCTATTTCACTTTGGATATTTTGTATACTTACTCTTTTTTATATATAAAATTGAATGTATGTTATAATTATTAAAAGAATCTGACAACCTAGGTACTATGTGCGTGCATACTTTTCAATTTGGAATCCGATACTACTATTATTGAATCAATAGCACCAATATCTCTTGAAAAAGATTAATTAATCCATTTTTAATTATCAAGATTATAAAAATATTGAATCCCTAAACTAAGTAAATAAAAATATGTATATACCTACTTTTATAATCATTTATTAACAACTATTTACAATTCTTTTTTCAGAATATAGATCACTGTCGGTTTACTTAATCTTAACCTTTTAAAAAAGTCTTTATCATTACAAAAATTAAAATGTTCAAGTTTATAAACATTAATCATCATATTGATCATACTCTCCGATGTCATTCAATCTTTTAATATTCATGTGTCTAACCTACACTAAATAACAATATTTCACGATCACCTACAACATAATAATGAACTCCAATAAACACAATTTATTTTCCAGATAACTTTTTATTCAGTACTTTATTCGGCAAATAAATATGGTATATGAGTCCGCTAGATGCAAAACTTTGTATTTACTGTATAAGTCAAACTGAGTTATTTGCAAAAAACTGATAAATTTTGCAAAAAACCTTAGACATAATAAATGGAACTTTTTTGTGATAGATAAATGCTTTATTAGGTAAAATATAATGATTTTTTTTCTTAGAAGATTTATTGGGTTTGCTAGAAAAGGAAGAAAAATTTGAAAATACCGAGTTTTGCAAGTGAACTATGTAAATACAGATTTATGCAACTAACATTTGCAAATACATGATAATAGTCAACCATTAACGATATTAGTGGTTGTTATATTAGTCTGTTTTCTAAACCTAGTGTGTTAGGAATAAGGAAGAAAGCATGTGGAAGTAAACTTTTAGTGAAGTTTTATTTTTATCCAAAGTACAAAAGGTATTACAAATTATATGTATATATTTATATTAATTCCTAAACTCTAAGTTCCTCTGGGTCCTCATCATCAATATGATCATTTTCTGCAGCACTCTCGTTATTATTTGCTTGTACGCCAGTATCTATAATTTTATAAAATTTGAGATCCGGCTGGTCTCTCCAATTTTCACCAAAATGGTTTCTAAGGAGAGTGCCTATGGACGACTTATCTCCTTTCAATGAACATCCAATCTGTTGTAATTTTGGTTTCAATAAAGAAATATTTTTCCCTTTTCATATTATAGACTTGCTGAACCCTATGTCAGAACGATAAAATATTTCCCCCCTTACCGTAGCCATATAATCTTTGTCCTTAGAAAATATAAATCGTTTCGTTGCATTACATTTAAAATGCCACTGGGAAGGTTTTTTAACAACAACGTCACTCGTCTTTCTCCAGTCTGATATCTGCCAGTCTTTACCAAGTCTCAGTACCTTTGAGTGTTTTCCAATTACTTCTTCATATTCTTTTCTGTTTATTACAACGTTCTTCTTTTTATCTCCCTTTCCATCATACCGAAAATCCTATCTGGTGGCAAAAAGGAATGACCAACAACAGGAAACGTAAACTCCACTTCCTTGATGTGACCAGGTGCTTCATAAACCATCCAGAAGATTATCATAGACATCATCATGCTATTTTTGTTCTGTCCACCACATCCATCTGCAAATAGGTGAACTTTTTCGATTTGATTTTTAAAGTTGAATTTTATGAGAGCATCATGTACAGCAAAGGCAACAGCATTTGAATCTTTTGGATGTTCAAACTCCAGCCACACATGTGACGTCACATTTGCAGAAGAACGATGGGATTTCGAATTTCCAGCCACGATGGTGAAATTATAAAAATTTATTTGCTGTGAGAAATAAGCCGCCTAGTCGGGAAGCTTTGGCAAAGAAAGATTTTTTTTGACAATCAAAAGAAAATATTTGTATGTTATGATTTGATTCATTTTTTAACAAAGAATAAAAGGCTTTAGTTCTTAACGTATGAACTCTCTGCTCTGTTATAACCTTTAACTTTTCTTCTTCTAAATTTTCTTTTCTCAAAATTTCCTTCGCTCTGAGACACGCAGAAAAAGCATCTACTAAGGGTGTGCCAAATGATATGTTGTAGTGTTTATTAACGTATGTTCGGAAATATGATAACTTTACGGAATGATGTGGATAACGTTGACAATACATTCTGTAAAGCTTTGTAAAATTCAGATCACATGGTAAATACAATCTAGTCGATCGTCCTCTATTATAATGACTCTCTGCACGCACCGTTCAAACGCCCCATAAATGTTTGGATAGATAATTTTATTGGATCAAATCTACCTTTTGTTGTATCTCCCCCTCTTCTCTCTTTTGGTATTTCTCCCCGGATAACAAACGTTCTTACAACACGCTCTATTCTTTCAGAACTTAAATGAGTTATTCCAAGAAATGCTGTCTTGCATACTCTTAAAAGTCCACCCTCTACTGTAGGAACAAAATATTTAATTGAAATTCCATGTAGGTTTGTACCTGATCTCCTGGGCTTTTGACCTTCACAAAATTTCAGCAAAAAAATATCTTGTTTTATTTTGTCAGTTGTTGAATACAGATTATTATGGAAACGCTGAATGTCTCGCATCTTTAAATCTATACAACAATACACTTTCTTTGTATAGTTACAGGTGGGAAAACCGGGTAAATCCTTAGGTTTATGCCTAAAAATATTGACAATAAGTCCCAAACCTATCTAGTTAATTGTAGACACCTCTTACCTCTTAAATTTCATTACATTTCGTTTCCATTTTTCTGTTTGTACAACTCGTTTTCTCCCTTTTCCTTTTTCACAAGATCTAATATGCACATGAAGACCACATAATGTTAATTATTTGCAATAAACTTGGTGTTTTTAGTACTCAAATAACAAACAGTGAAACCGGTAATGGCGAATGATGGAATAATTGACATGTGCACATGAGACTTGTCATGTGACTCAAACAATGTAAGCGATTGGCCAATTGCAATTACACAGTTATGCAACTGACAGGCTGACAAATACAGAGTTTTTGCGTCTAACTCAAGATTTCTAATGCCTTTTTCTTAGTAAATACCTTACTTTGCTGCTGAATTTCTACATCAGCAGATAGCTATAATATGTGACAAATAACTGTCAGCTAAAACTCAATTTATACAATTTTTGCAAATACAGAGTTTTGCGTCTAGCGGACTCATATGTTATAGGTCAGATTTTAATTTATTTTATTTGTCAGTTTATCTGTTCAGATTTCTTTTCTAGGTGGCGCTAGAATTTTAAATCTAAACTAACATAAAACATTAAATTATTTTGTGTTAAATCGTATCTTAAAAATATTAATAATATTATTTATTAATTATGTTATTATGTAATTATTATTTTTGTATTATTAATTAAACTTATTATTTTAAAAAGAAAATATGATTGATTCATAGGTTGAAATGTCAGTAGCTCAGATTTCTTTGTTCAGATGGCGTTAGGATTTTAGAGCTAAACTAAGATAAAGCTTTAAATTATTTTGTATTAAAAGTCAACCTTAAAAATATTATTTAAATTAATTATTAATTAGATGAATATGTAATTAATACACTATTTTTAATTAAACGTATCATTTTAAGAAGAAAATATGATTGAAATGTCAAATGGTGGAGTTCAGATTTCTTTCCTATGTTTTCTAGACTTGTCATCATATATAGATAGATATATAAGATAAGTATATGGAAGAACTGATTCAGTTTAATACAGACGTGGAGTTCAGACGCAGAAAGAGCGACACATATATCCAAAATTGTTCAATCAATCGCTTCAGAAATAAACTGAGCTGGAATGAACAAAGTATTAAAATAAATGGAATTCATTTCCATTTTATGGAGCGGACCCATCTACATAATGCAATCTACCTTGGACAACAGAAAATAGATACCACTCTGTGTCTATTGTATCATCATTTTGGCTTTACAACCCTATGTGGGTCCTAGCCTCCCCAAGAATTTTTTTCCAATCGTCCCTATCCATCGCCTTCCTCCGCCAAGCACGTCTTTCCTCTGTGTCTGTTGTATATTGGAGAATTTTGTTAATTTGCTAAAATCGTATCCCGATGGAGTTCTTTAGAAATTCAGTTAATAATTAAAACACTGAAAACACCGGAAACACTAATAAAACTCTGTTTCAAAGAAAAAACAAATTAAAAATCACGTTACGATCGCAAAGGATCGATCTGTTATTAGAAATATCTTAGAAATTCACCCTGTACAACGAAATATTGGGCGTCGCCCTCACAAACATTTCTGAAATTTTTTAATGATTGTGGTATCTACCCATTCCACAATACTCATCCTCCTCTTTTTACATTCTGTGCATGCTATAATAATAATTGGTGCGGAGTACGGTGGCTACAGACATTAGGAATTTTAGTAGCGGGACAACACTTCACGCAAATAACTTTTTTTTAATGAAGTAGTTGAACCATTTTTTTTGTTGGGGGTCATCGTGTAATGTTTGAAGAAAGTTTTCAACAACATAGTAAGTAATTTAAGATTTAGATATTTGAACATTAATTACATAAGAAGTAGATAATTTAATACCCGAATTAATTAATGATTGTACAATTTTAAACTAAGTATGATATTTTTACGGTAATACAAAAAACGAAATAGATTACATCCTTACAACACAAAAAACCATCATCAAAGATGTTACAGTACTGAACCGCTTCTCAACCGGTAGCGATCATAGACTTGTCAGAGCCAAACTCAGGATTAATAACCAATTCGAAACAAAAAAGAAAATGGAAAATGTATCGAAACTAGATATGGAAAAACTTAAGCAATCAAAAGACGAATATAAACAAAAAATAAAGGAAAGTATACCGGTCACTAGAGATTTGGAAAACAAAAATATCGATGAAATAAATCAGCTATTAACCGATACATTAGCAAAGGCGGGAAAAGAGGTAGCACAAACAAGAATAAAAAAGGAAAAATATGTATCCCAGGAAACAAAAAATCTCATAAGTAAAAGAAAAACATTACTGGAACAAGATAAGAAAAGCACAGTAGATTACAAAGAGGTTAACAAAGCTATCAGAAGGAATATCAAGGAATATAAAAGGAGCGTACAGGAAAAAAATAGAAAAAGCAATTGAACAAAATAAAAACATGAAGTGCTTAAAACCAGAGCTTGGAACCATACAAATTAATGGTATAAAGAACAAAGAAGGTACTGTGACCAATAATATAGAAGAAATCAATAACACAAGAATATTATAAAAACCTCTACAATACAAAACAGAAACCAACCCAAGAAATCCTTAAGCAACTACAAATAAAAATAAAAAATGTTAATTATTCCGACTTACAACCAGAAATCAGTAAGAACGAGATAAGAAGAGCACTCAAAGAGATGAAGAATAATAAATCGCCAGGAAAAGACGGGGTGGGGTGACTGTAGAAATGCTAAAACATGGTGGGAAACAACTAGAGAAGTTTTGTACATACTTATGAATAAAATATTAATGACAAAACAAATACCCAACGGTTAGAACGAAGCAATAACACTGTTACTATTTAAGAAAGGAGATAAAATCTAATGAATTACAGACCCATAACTTTACTAAATGTGATGTACAAACTATTAACCAAAATATTAACAAATAGATTAACAACTAAATTAGATGGATACCAGGGAAAAGAACAAGCCGGATTTGGAAAGAGCTTCAGTACAAGTGACCACCTTTTAACGATGAAGATTTTAATCGAAAAAACTAACGAATATCATATCCCGCTATACATGGCATTTATTGACTTCGAGAAGGCATTTGATAGTGTGGAACACTGGGTAGTACAGAATTCCCTACAAAACAGCAGAATAGACTACCGATATACCAACTTAATTACAAATATATACAACAAGGCAACAACAACTATTAAGCTAATGAAACAAACGGAGCCTATTAAAATAAACCGAGGAGTAAGACAAGGAGATACCATCTCGCCCAAGCTATTCAACCAAGCGCTAGAAGATGTTTTCAAACAACTACACTGGGATGGCTTGGAAATTAACATAAACGGGCAAAATCTGAATCATTTACGATATGCTGATGATATTGTATTATTAACAGAAAAAAGTGAAGAATTACAAAGAATGATGGAAGAACTAGATAGAGAATCGACAAAAAATTGGACTCAAGATGAATTACAGTAAAACAAAAACCATGACTAATCAAACAGAAGAACTAATAATTACAGTGGCACAAACAAGAATAGAACAAGTAAAAGAGTATATATATCTAGGCCAAATCACTAAATAAATAAAGAAAATTAGACCAAAGAAATAAAGAGAAGAATAAGATTGGCCTGGGCATCATTCGGAAAATTGTCTTATATTCTAAAGAATTCAAAATACCCCCAATACCTAAAAATAAGAGGCTTCAATCAATTTATACTCCCTGTCCTCACATATGGCTCTCAGACATGGACGTTTACAAAGGAAAATATGGAAAAAATAGCAAAGACAGAAAGATCCATGGAAAGACAAATGCTGAACATTAAACTATCAGACAGAAAAAGAAACGAATGGATCCGTAATAAAACAAAAGTGACAGATGTCGCAACCCAAGTAGCAAAGCTTAAATGGAAGTTCGCCGGACACACCCTAAGCCAGAAAGATGAAAGATGGACTAAGACAATTATACATTGGAGACCATGGAATCACAAACGAAAAAGGAAAAGGCCACAAATGCGATGGTCAGATGACCTGAAGAAACACGCCGGATCAAAATGGATGCAAATTGCCCAAGATAGAGAGGCATGGAAGAAGGAGGAGGAGGCCTATATCCAAGGATGGATGGTTAGGGCTGTATAGATAGATAGATAGATGATATTTTTTTGTCTACCAAGTTAAAATTTAACTAGTTTCGTTCCTCCGTATAATTCCTTCATATGAGTCGCCAATTATCATGGACCAATTTTACAGGAATCGCGAAATTGTGTGGTAGCTTTATTTCGGTTACGATTTACCTAAATTTATTATAATTTGTTGTAAATATGTAATGTGAATTTTGTTTCACACACATTTTTTATATTCTGTCAATTATCTACTGAGAAAATTCAAAAAGAAATATGAACATTAGCGATTGTGGTACTAATACTGAAACTTTGGTTAACTTTGATACAAATTTCGCTACCCCAAGTCATTTGAAATGTGTCTAGTTAAATCAAAAGTCATTCTTGTTAAAATTAATTTTAATTCAATGAAATTTTAATAAAATTACACAGATATTGCTATATTTTCTTCACTTTGTGGACCACAGAATCAGTCTTCGTGGTTAGGTAAGCTTGGTAGACCCATGTGCTGTAAAGGTGCTTTACAGTATCCCAATCTTGGATTTTGGAGTCATGAGTTTAAAAAATGAATTTTAAGCAAATTCTTGACGACTTTTAACTTCTCCCCAATGACATTTTGTATATAGTTGGCTTTAAGTATGGTAAGATTGATACGAGATAACCTTTCTTTAATCTTAGTTACACGCTTCGAAAGACTTCAGTTAGACGTTGAAATTTGGATCACTCCTCACCAAAATGTCTCCAGGTTTTTTGGTGAATCGCTTCAGATAAAGTCGTTTACATTCATTAAGTTTAAAAGGCGACTACCTTTTAGCCCTAATAAAGCTATCAGCCTTGGTCTTTCAGTTGAAAAAGTTAAAATATTGGTCAGTGGATTTTATTTCATTTCATTCTTTCATCTTTAATACTCCTAGGAATACACTCTAAAAATGGCAATAATACCTTTTAAATACAATAAAATATTAAAAAAACACACGATATATTAAACTTGGAATTTTTAATTCAAAACTTTAATAAAGTGTCTCGTTTTCCCACTGTTCTAATAAAATGAAAAATTATTCACTGACTGCTTAACGGAAGAGATCCTTGCGTGCCTGCATAAAGGACTGTATTCAAAATGTCTGATTTTTTTATGTCCAAGGTCTCATCTATTACCTAGCACCCATATTATGGGAAAAATCGGCCAATATAGATCAAGTTTGCGTGTCTAGACCTATTTATAAAGATTACCGAAATATTCGGTCATGCGAAATCAAATCAGCTTTGATTTCTCTTTCTGAGAATGCCGTATGTATAATCATAACAGAAGAAGGTTATTTAAGATAGGTTAAGTATGGAAATTATTGGGTGGCTTTATGGATATTCGGCTTCTAGATGCATGCAAATGCTAATTTTTGTGTGAAAACATTAGAGAAGCTACTAAATTGAACAAAAATTACTGTGGTAGATGGGAAAATAACGTTTTGATTATTTTTGGCACAAATTTAATAAAATAATCATTTGGCTTTAAAACACACTAGGTATCTGAGCTTCCATGTGATTTACATAATCAACAACATGCAGTGGCTTGCATTTATTCTGTATAATTTTTCTATTTGTTGATGATCTTAAATGGAAGGTATGCATTGTAATGTTATGCAATAAAATGTAAATTTTTGTATTTGTAAGCAATAAGTATGAAGAATAAAATCTACATTTATAACCAATGCAAATGCTTAATTAAATTAGGCTCTGAATACATTAGTAAATATTTTTAATATATATTTTTATTATCTTACATCTACTGTTTGCAAAAGAAGACATACGAGGATGCAACTTACGTTAAATTACAAAAAAAAACATCAAAAAAGTGTATATTTTTGGCCTCAGTAGAATAGCACATTGCAGAAGATACTTCAAAAATCACGGGACTTTAACTCTCCCCTCTATATATTTTAGAAACTGTTTGCTTACCTAATTCGTAAACACCTACATGCTTTTCCAGCAAGACCTAATCATGACTATTCTACCAGAAATTCAACCTTTGATGTGAATTTATCGATCCCGTCCATTGAGTTAGTAAAGAACACTATATTATATTCGGCAAAAAAATAATACAGTCATCTCCCTTTGCAACTTAAATATGCAACTTCTTTCCTTAAGTTCCATAAAATGACAAAAGCCTATCTATCTGAAAGAGCACATTATTCAATGTAAGAGTTTCTTAACGAATAATAACGTAACAAATAATTATTATATATATTTGGTAATCACATGCGATTACTAACATAAGGCATACCAGAAAAAAATAGATAGAAACCTTCAGAATAACGTGCAAGATGATACCGATATTGAACAACTTAACAAAAGGTTGGTGGGCGCTATAAGGAAGGCACAGAAGAACTGTCAAGTTAGCAAACAATGAAAACTGAAAAACTTACAGAAGACACAAGGAACCTAATGCAAAAAGAAGGGAAATGAAAGATAGGCACACAGTGAACACAGTGAAGACATAAAGGATTTGAACACTAAAGAAACAACTAATACTATAGAACAAAATAAAAGCCTTAAAGTTCTAAAACGAAAGTTGAAGACAGGAACCACAAACATTTATAAGCTAAAAAATAGACAAGGACATGCTGTATATGAACAAGAAATTATGAAAATTATCGAAGAGTACTATAAAACATTATATCATCGAGATGTTCACATTCCAGAGGTGGCAATCCCAGCCATACAAAATCAAGGATCAAAGGATTGGTCATAAAAGCGTTAAAAGCTCTTTATATTGCGTGCCTCTTTAAAGGAGTTACACCAGAAATATGGAATAGTGACATTATGATAATAATGCACAAAAAAGGAGATGTAACAGAAATTGGAAACTAAAGACCTACCAAGTTGTTATCTCATTTAAGCTCTTTATGAAAATAATTACTAACAGACTGGAACCTAAGCTGGATTTTCACCAACCATTAGAGCAGGCCGGATTTAGGAGTGGCTTTGGAATGAATGACCTCCTACAAGTAATAAAATCCTTAATAGAGATTGATATTAATATTTGTAGACTTTGAAAAAGCTTTTGACACAGTCCATCATATCTCCATGTTAAGAGCTCTTACAGAGTGCAGTATTAAGTACACAACTCTTCTTCGGAATATATATAATAGCGCAACAGCTGCAGTTAGGAAGTATTATGGCAACACAAATACATTTCCCTTCGAGAGGAGTATTAGACAAGGAGATACCATCTCTTCTAAGCTATTCACCGCTTTGTTGCAGAGTGCTATGAGAAGCAATAATTGGGAGAATAGTGTCAACATAAATGGAGAGTTTCTGAACAACTTAAGATTTGCAGACGATATAGTCCTTATTGCAAACTGGGTAGATCATGCCTGCCAGGTCCTTCAAAACCTTCAGAGCTCGTGTACACGAGTTGGACTTAACATAAATTTTTCCAAAATACAATATATGACCAACCTTGTACTGGCAAAAAACATCTCAACTAACGGCACGCAAATTGAACAGGTGTATAGCTATAAATATATGGCCACGAGATTAAATTAGAAAGAGATAATCAAACAACGGAGCTAAACAGGAAAATAGGACTGGCATGGGTGGCTTACGGAAAACTGAGAGAAGTCTTTAGATCAGATATTTCCATGTGCTTGAAAAGGAAGGTCTTTGATCAATGTGTACTCCCAATTCTAACATTGACCCTTACCAGAAAAGTATTCAATAAAATACAAGTGGCACAGGGAGCGATGGAGAGGTCAATGCTGAATATATCCCTCAGACACAGAGTATCAAATACAGTAGTTAGGAGAAAAACTGGTATTACTGACGCAGTTCATAGGATTACAACATTGTATATAAATGGAACTGGGCGGGGCATGTAGCTAGATTAAAAGATGGATGGTGGACGAAGAACTGGATTCAGGGTGCTCAAGATAAAATGCATTTAAATTATTTACGGGACTCAAAACGACTAATACGGGGATTTATGTCCAGCAGTGCACTCAAAACGACTGATGATGATGATGAATTACATGCAGCAACTTAAACTTATTAGTTCGTAAGGTTTAATTATGCAATTTGCAATTTTGCAATGGATTGTGTATTTTATTATCCTTTATTTTGTGATTTTGGCGATTTACGTATGACTTTTTGTATTCTTTGGCCATAAAATTGTACGATTTTTAATGAAAATAAAGCATATTTCTAACTTCTTACAGACTCTGTTAAATATTTTCTATTTTTTATCCTATTATCTATACAACAAAAACCTATTTATATACAATTATTGTTTAAAATAATATTGATCTTGTAATTTCAATATTTAGTATCCCACAGTCAACGTTATTTTTGAGCATTACATACAGCTATTAACCAAGAGATGTCTCCAGCATCTTCGATGCCATCTCCGGATAAATCTGTTGCACTCTGTGATAAATAGAAATTATGAAGCTCGCATGAAGACAGGGCAGAATAAATGATATAAAACCCTACATTGAACCAAAATATTATTATTTTTTAAAAGTTCTCCTCAGGTTCATATATACACTGAGAGTTTTTTTTATTAACAAAAATCGAATCAGCCAAATTGGCTATTAGCGAAACAATAGTATATAGCAATAATTTGTATTACATTTATTTATTTAAATAACGTTTAGAATGTTAATTGCAGTTAGAAACTTTTTAGGTTTGAAATATTGCTCTGTAAATCTAAAATATCAATTAGTTTGTTGGGTATATTGTACAACAGCCGGAGTCACGTTAATATTACCTGTCTCTCCGACTTTTTGGTAGAAACAATTTTACCGATTTTTTATATCTCGTAGCTTGGCCGATGACACTTTCTTCGTTTCTTCCCACATATATCGCACTTTACATTTGACCGCAGCTCCCACGTCCACACTTGGTAAATGTTTCAATACACTCCGCACTATCACTAGTTGCAGCTTCTTTTTCAGCGTTGTCTGCCTCTTCATTTCCCTGAATTCGAATAAATGATGGTATCCAGACGAATATAATATTTTTTTCACTTAGTTCAAGGGTACGAACTTCTTGTTTTATCTTGATTACCAAAGAATTAATTAGGTAAACATATTGGATTGACTGTACGGAAACTTAGAGAGTCTGAGCACATAATATAATTTTTATTATTAGATGCGTTGACAGCAAGGGTAGCCTGATATAGTTCAGCACTTCAGCAGAGTAAATAAAGTACTCTGAAGGGAGTTTGTCTTCATTTGTCGATGTTGAGGTTATGAATGCAGCCCCAGTACCTTCATTTGATTTATATTGACTTAAACAATATTTTATTTCGCCAACTGATGGTTGACTTCATCGAAAGTGCAGTACAAATTTATTAAAATAAAGAGATAAGCAACATTAAGATAAAATTATATAAATATTTACTTACAAAAGTAGAACTGTTCACAAAAAAAGACATGACAAACATTTGTTTTACACTTTCACAATCAGACTGACAATTTTTAAAATAAGTTCAAATACACATAAAACAACAAAAAGTGTATAGTGAAATAGACGAGTTTTTTTAAATTCCTATATATAAAATAAGGTAGCAGGTATATCGTAAATTAATTTTGACTTAAATGAATTGTAGAATATTGCTGTAGACGCTGCTTAGCTGATTCGTATCTGCTTTGTAATTTATCACATTTTTTGTGTTAGTAATGTAACACATTTCCAGAAACAGCCTGTTTTTATAATTAGTTACTGTTTGTAGGGTTTCAACATTGGTATAGACAAATTTGTGACCTGTGGTGATGGAGTGTTCGACAACAGCGCATGTGTTTTTACCTTTATGGTAGTCACTTTTGTGCTGGGTAATACGTTGTTTTAACCATTAGCTTGTCTGTCCAATATAGCAACTTTCGCAGTCTAAACACGGTATTTTAAAGATTGCATTGGTAGTATACATTACTGGTGTCTTATCTTTAACACAAGAAAATAGACTTTCGTTATTAATACCGCTATATCTACCAATATTTAGTAGTATTTAAGATGGTGTCGACCTGATCATTTGGTACCGCACAGATAATGTTATCGACAATATTGTATAGGAAGTTTAGTATAAATGTGAGGTTGATTGTGGTGATTTCTATTAGAAGCTCTAAAGCAGTGAGTGCCAATATATTACTTATTAAACTACCTATGGTAGTTCCAAAGATTTGACGATAAAATGTATTATTGAATGAAAACTAGGTATATTTAAAAATGAATTTTATCAATGTCAAAAAATAATTTTTTGTTCCTTTTATTGATTCTTTATTGGATCTTTTACAATTTGTCTAAATAATATTTTCTGGTAGATACACGCTCTTCTGCTATCTTTATTTGCCTGAACATTTTCTCTAGATTTGCCATATATGCTATTCCATGAGACCTCCAACTCTTCCACAAGATATTTGAAAGATATTACTGCAAACAAGGGCTGAAGTTCATTATATCATTTAGACTTATTCCTGTTAAAGTATTACTGGAAGCGTCAAACACAGCCCTGCAGTTTGTTGTACTGCTATCTTCTTTCATAACTTCGATGAGGAAGGTAATATCAGTATATATTCAGGTTTCTGTTGTAGTCAACTTCGAATAGTCATTCATATCGAATGATTTGCAATATGGCGGTCGCAGTCACTTATTTGTACTTAATATTAAAACCAGGTACAGGTTAAGAGTATTCCATTTCAAATCCTAAATATAGTAAACTGTATCCGGCGTGTGTTTAGATGGTAACGATCTTATTTTTGTAATAAAATATGTCTCCTTAAATTAATATAAAATTTATAAATTTTCATTTTGATTTGTTATGTATTCCTACACCTTTTCTTTTCGCTAAAATAATAGAAAACGAATTTCGTTATTAAATAAATTTCTCCAAGAATTAAATCATTTTCATAGTGCATTTTACTCGAAAATTGTCCCATCCAAGATAATTGAAAACTGAAATTCTACAACTCACAGAGTGTGTCAAAGTGATGGTGCAAGAATACCTGTCTTGAGATGCTGAGGTTAGTGATGATGATGTAGTTCAGTGTCACCTACCGCAGTGACATACTTGACTTACGTTACCTTGAGGTAGATGGAGCAGGTTTGCTTATCATGAATTAATAATAATATGTACATAATAAAAAAATATTGATTGCACTTGGTAAATCAATCAATTCACATGTTAAATCATTAAAATCTAGACTATATTTGTATAATTTACTTTTTAGTAGTAACTATAAACTTGTTTGTTATTTTCTTTGACATTCTGGACTGCTGTAATACAAGTTATTGTGTTTTTATTTTTGGTTAAAATCAACTAGAAATAGGTAGAACTAGATGTTTTGTTTATCAGGAAACAGTAATTATATTTAGATGAACAAGTTGTTGTTGTTATTTCATCAAAATAGACTTTCTTGTTTTTGTCTAGGCACATGTTGCACTTAATTTTGATCTAGGAATTCAGAAATGTTTACATTTATCGGTAAATATAAAAGGAGTTGGTTCACAATAAAATTCCTGTAAAGCGGAAAACTTCAACTGTGGACAGTTGTAGTTCCAAGCGCAATTTTATAATTTCTTGAAAAATAGGTACTGCTTACTTTTACTTCATCTTGGCAAAATTCCTCGAATTAAGAATTTGCGTCAATGTTTTACCACTTAATTATTTCTACTTCAAAAAATTTAACGGTTGAAAATTGTATGTAATTGTTTTACGAAGTAACAAAGTTTTATTGATTGTAATAATTTGCTATAAAATAAAAAGGTATGGAAAAAATACCATAGTACAATAGAATAACAAGACAAAAAAAAAATACCAAAAACATAGAAACATATTGAAAGAACTGGTAAGAAAAGAAAAAAAAGAGTTGAAAGAAGGGACAACAATAGAAGTTTCTAGAACAAAGTAAGGACTAAAGAAACTAAGAAATAAATATATGAGCCAGGAAGAAACTTAAGAATTAGAAGAAAGAATAAGTAGAATGAAAGTAGGAAAAGCCAGTGAAACAGATAAAATTTATCCCGAAAAGATAAAGAGAATAGGGAAAAAGAAAGAAACAGTTGTTGAAAATAATGAGACAAGCATAGAGAACAAATAAAATTCGTAGAGAATGGAGAAGAAGTCATGTGAAAAAGCTATAGGTATATGCCTATCGTCAGTGTACTTAAAGATTTATACGAAAATACTAGGAAGAAGACAGAATCAAAAGAAAAACTACAAGACGAACAAACAGCATTAAGAGCCAAAAAACAAACATTTTGATTGGCCACATATGCCTATTGGCCACATATATTACCTTCATAGATTTTAAGATACCGAAGAGTAATGTTGAACACTATGTAAAAGCATAATATTCCTCTTGAAATATCATTAGAATAGAAACCAATATAAAAAATTGTAGAAAAAATAAAACTGAACTGGTATGGACACCTAACTAGAATGGACGGGAATAGGATTATTAAAGAAAGTGAGTTTCAAAGGTAGGGAAGAAAAAGAAGGGAAAGGGTAGGGAAACATTGCAACAGATAAAGGAAACGGTAGAAGACAAGAATGCGTGGAAGAAATGGAAGAAAATATCTTTCTGATTCTGAATCTTCTTGAAATGGAATGAAGGCCTAGATCTTAAAAAAGGCAATTAATGATTAGCTAGAAAAATTTGACAGAAGACTATTAAAAATAAGTTGGATGGACCCAGTAACAAATGCTGAGGTGTTAGAAGAATAAAAAAAGAAAAAAAAGATAAGGAAATTACAAAATCTGGGTCATGTGACGGGAGGAGATAAATATTTGTTATTTCAGTTGATAATACAAAACAAAATACAAGGAAATACGAGTATTGGAAGAAGACGTATGATCTAGTTAAATAATGTAAGAAAATGATAAAAAAATGTAGTTCTGTAGAGCTATTCAGAGCTGCAGTGTCAAAAGTGAAAGTGATCATAATGATTACCAATCATCTTAAAGGAGACGTTACCTAAAGAGCAAGGCATGAAAGTCTGAAATAAACTCTGAACTAGAAACTGAAGAACGAAATTGAACAGACACAGGTACAAATTGGACTGTGCAGCCAATGCTGATGGCTGTTGGCACCTGTATAGTAGTAGTATTATTTCGAATATTCTGGTAAGCATTCTACAGTTATAGCTTTTCTTTTAAGATATTGGTATTACACCAGTCGTTAGAGACGAAAATGTCACTGAACCTATAAAAATCATACGGACAAGCTGAATTTTTCCGAGAATAATAATTGTGGAGCCTCAAAAAGATGCAAAAATGTTTATCACTTTTACCCCCGGACTTTCCTATAAAACTCCCTATTTAGAGGTGTACAAACGCAAAAAAAATCGATTTACCAAGAATCTGTCAAAAAAAAAAAGTAGAAAAAAATGTTTTTAAATACACTGACCGGCAAAAAAAAGTGGTCACTCTATAAATTTTCGAAAATAAAAATTTATTGGAAGTTATGCACTGTTTTATATTGTATTCTCAACATCTTTCATTTTTAAAACAAAAAATGGCCACTAATGTTTGATTTCTTAGCATAATTTATTTAATTAAAAGGCTACATAAGAAAATAATGTAATATCGAAACGAATTACATAAAATAAAAATTACAAGTAAACATAAACAAAATTGTCTAATATCGGGTATTATGCTGTAAAGCATCAATAACCGTTTGCATACGATTTGGAAGAAAACGGAAAAAATTTTGAATAAAAACTTAAGGAATACATTCATATTCTTCATGAAGCATGTTTTGAAGTTCTGCAAGTTTTTCTCGCTAGCCTGGTTGACTTATAACCCTACGATGAAGTTCATCTCAAAGATGTTCGATGATATTCATCTCACGGGAATCGTAAAAAAGGCAAAAGTCACGAAACGTTTATTTATTTAACTTTATAAAACCTGAGTTTATTCTCTGCAAAATATGGAAACTGTTTACAAAAGCTGCACTCTTGACCTTTAAAAGGCATCCTGATTTTTGTCTATAGGACACTTGGACCAAAAGATATCGAATTTTTACCGTCCAGCTAATACACATTTTATTGAACATTGATTTCGCGCACGTAAGTGACATTTAAAATTGACGGTCACGTCAAGCGTTGTTTCTGAGAGAATGGTTCACTCTACACAAAAAGTGCTGATAAATATTTTTGTTTAAAATTGTCTCAGCTACATTTTTTATTAAAAACGTTTTTAATTTGTACGTTCTATAACGTACAAATTCTTGGTAAATCGATTGTTTTGCGTTTTTACCTCCCTGCGAGGTGCTTTTAGGGAAAAGCCGGGGGTAAAATTCGTTAACCTGTTTTAATCTTTTTTGGAGTCCAAAAATTAATATTCTCGGCAAAATTCAGCTTGTTCATATTATTTTCTGGGATCAACTCTCTGACTACTAGATTATCTTTGCTGTTAATTGTGTATGGCACATTATAATAATATGCTCTCTTTAATTAACTTTTTTAATCTCTTGTATACCTGCGGTATGATGTAGATTTTAAATTTTTGTTCTAATGAATATTAAAAGACAGGATAGAAGACTTGAAAGACATTGGCTGGCAGAACTAAGGGAAAAGAGAAGACTTTAAATTGGAGAAATAACTCATCACTAGAAGATGACACAACTTCTCGCCAAGGCACCTAAGAGGTTTTAAAATGATGTTAGTTTTTTTGCATAGGCATTTGCCATTCAGCCAGTCACAACTTTTTGAATTTTCCCCAAAGAAAAGAAAAGAAAATAATTATCACAATGCATATTTGGTTATCAGTAAAGGAACAAACATGATTACTCGTTTCTCGTCTAAGGACCCATCAAGACATTAAATTAAAATACAAACTACACTGGGTCACGGATGGTAGGTTTAAAACAAATGGGATAAAGCAAAGGTTACTATTTAAACTGGGCTTACAAATTGAGGTTACTTTTTGGTATTTAATGACAAAAGGTAACAAATGTTATAGGGTGGAAGGATTTTATGTTTGATTAAATTTTTTATTAAGTCGTCAGTTTGTTGTATATATTTGAACATTCAAAAAAAATGTGGTTTAATTTGCTTCTTTTTGATATACTTTACTGATATACTTAAATTGGAATTTACAATTTTAAGTTTTGCCAGATGAGCCGGATAACATGCTTGTCCTGATTTCAATTTGATAATAGATGTAATGTATTTTTGTGGAACAGAGCAATTTTTAAACCAAAATTCACTCGGGATTGAGGGTTGTATGAGTGCATATTGTGAGTTAGAGTGTTGACTATATTCATAATATTCTTGTTTCCACTGATTGTTTACAATATTCTTAATTGTTAGAAATACATCTCGTATTCAGAGCTTATAATCTGTTTTCGCACCAGAATCAATGGTTTCTCAGCTAATATATCTACATACTCATTATGCTCAAGCCCTATGTGAGCTTTAATCCACGAAAATCTAACTGTTCTTTGCTCCTGATGTAATTCAAAAATAATTTTTTTGATTAGAAGGATTTTGTTAGGAAAATATATAGTCTCAATGGTTATAAAAACCGATAAACAATCAGATGCAATTATTGCGGAGTTGTCATTTAAATTCTTAAAATATTTTAATGCTACATAAATTGCTATGGTTTCAGCAGTAAAAATTGAAAAATTATGATCTAGAGTAAACATGTTTTCTATACTTTTTGAAGGAATATAAAAACCACATCCAATGCCAAGAGAAGACTTTGATGCGATTGTATAAATAACTGCTGATGCTGGCCAGTTTTCTAATAAATTCCTTAAAATGATGTTAGTTTTGATAGGTAATAAACTAAACATTAAAAAAGTTTCATCTCAGATACATTTAAAAAAAACTAATTACAGTTAAATATTTTTTATATCATTTCCTTTAATTCTGCCTAAAAATGAGTACCTAATATATAAGGAATTATCATAAAACAATCTAGCCTTTTAATCACGTAGTAAAGAAATGTACAAAAATATGAAAATGCGTGTATTTATCTACCTTTACAACAATTCATGGTCAATGGACAAATGCATAAAATAATTAAAAGATGGTTCAATATTTTAAGATATATCTTACCAAATAAAATTCCATTCTTTTATCTAAAATGTACAACTTTCCCAATAAGAATATTGTTCTATTTTGTGGCATAACGAGTACGGCGTATAATTGCGGTTTTATTGTAATTTTACACCAACCAATCGATTACACAGTTTTATTGGGAATCCCAAGTTATTCAATTAGTACTTTTCTTTAGCAATTGAAGTAACTTGCAGGTGGTAAAGAACTTTTCCAGTAATTAATGATCGTTAAATTGATTTCAAATAATGGATTCCACTAGAAACAATTGTTTTGTTTTATTATTCATTATTTTTAGTTTGATATAAGTAACTTATAATGCATTCGTACCGTTTCTTCTATCTAAATCCTTTTATTTCCGTCTATTGGTAATAATAATATAGTTTTCTTTTTCTTGTTCTTTATGTAATCTTACTACGGAATGTGTAATATCTATTCTCTCATAAAACTTTTAAACATGGACGTTTAAATAACAAAAAAACAAAATTTCTTTAATTTACTAATGTTTGTATTTTGAGAACGATTTCCGAGGTGGAAATTGAAACGTCAGTAAACGTACTTTAACCATTAATTGTGGCTTATTTCCATTTAAATAGTTACTAAGAAATAGCTAGATCAGTCATAAAACCAAAACAAAAAGATGTTTAAACTCAATTAGCAAAACTTAATATAATTTTTTGGGTATTTTCTAGGACAGCCAGATAAAAAATGGAACAAAATAAGGCTATAGTAGATACCATAGAATTACAAACGACAAAGGGTAAGACCAACTTAGATGGTCAAATGACATAAGACAATGCTGAAAAAGGATCTCTGTGTAAAGTTTAAATTTTTGAATTTCGGGCGAGAATAAACAAATGCTAAATTTTTATTTACACAGAAATTGGCCGTGGAGTCAATGTGTAACTATAAGGCTACCAAAGAGAATTGAAATACTATTATAAAAATAATAGCTGGTAGCAAATAAAACAATTATTTAATGAATCATGTTTATTTAAAATAAAAAATAATATTTAAGTCGCAAAAACAACCCTGCCGATGCTTTACATTAAATAAATTTGAACGATACTTATGGCATCGATGGGCTGCTTGCTACTAAATATGTGTGGCCTCCCATAAGGTGGTTAGATCCTCCTGTCAGCTCCAAAGCATGTGAGTAGGTCTTATAAAGAGCTGCAGTTATTCCATAAAATATTTAGTAATATCCCATAAAAATATTCCACAAAATCTCTAATAAAGCCAATAAACCCAAGAGAATTCTGAAGACCATAAAATAAAGCTTATAATAATTCGTACCTTCTTTTATAAATTTCAATTACTGACAAAAAATAATTTCACCATGAAAGGTGATTGACAGAAAGTAGGAAAAGACTGCAATGAAGTTAGCACAGATGACTTATGACGTATGCCTATGATGGAATTAGCTCTTCTGTCAACATAGAACAGAATATTTAGTAGCAGTCAGAAATAGAGAGAGGACTAATATTTATTTTACGGGAGAGAAAGAGAGAGAAAGGGCGTCAACTATTTTTTGAAGAAAAAATAGTAAAGAACGAACTGAATGTAAAGGAATTAATAAATTAATAAAGAAACTAAAATAAAATAATTATTTAAATATAAATTAATAAAGATGTGACGTTTATAACGTTATAGTATACTTAAATATATTAAAAACATAAAAGTGTTGAAATAATTTTTTTTTGTAGATATTACATGCTGGTAATAAAAATGGCTTCATTAAGGGGTGCAGAGGCTTTATTTCGGCTTAAGGCCTTAAGGCTAAGAACCGGTTAATGCTTCTCTAAATCAGCTTTAATGGACTACCATGGGGAAATTAATCAAAGAAATATTTTAGCGTGGTTTGAAAATCAACTATAAAAAAGTTTGTCTGAACTATCCCTAATTATAATGGAGAACCATACCATAGCATGTTGTTACAGAAAGCAACAAACATGTCTTCAACCAATACTAAAATAAAAAATTGGTTAACTAGCAATAAACTGCCTTTTAATGAGACTGTGTTAAAAAACGAGCTCTTGCAGATTGTTGCGCAATATTTATTTTTAGAAGCAAGTCACCTTCAAAATACATTGTTAATGATTTAGCGTTCGATTGCAGGAACGTTTGATAGATGAGAATGGCCTTAAAATCATAAAGAACCTTTATATGAATCAAGTGGCATCTGTGAGAGTAGGACTGGAATCTACATCATATTTCTCAATCGAGAAAGGTGTACGACAGGGTTCTGTCACCATTATTTTTTAATCTTTACTCGGAAACGATTTTCGATAGAGCCTTAAGTGACACTGAAGATGGAATCAAAATCAACGGACAGACTATTAGTAATCTTCGCTATTCTGATGGTACAGTCATAATAGCTGATAGCTACAACGACTAATAGAATAAATACTGAAAGAGAACGACTGGGCTTGAAGATTAATATAGACAAGACGAAGGTAATGGTGGTTAGTAGAACATAAAATTTGCAATTAAATATAAGAGTAAACAATAAGAACATCCAAAAGGTCCCCAAATTCAGATATCTCGGTAGTTGTATAACTGAAGATCTAGATCCAGACATAGAGATACATAGCAGGATTGAGCAAGCCAGAACAGCATTTACTAATATGAGAACCTTGCTAAGCGACAGCAGCCTTAACGTAACGCTTCGATATCGCTTTGTAAAATGTTATACTGTGGTGTAGAAAAATGGACCATAAAGGCCAATGTGATGAACGGATTGGAGGCCTTTAAAATGTGGGTATTTAGAAAACTACTTTAAATTCCCTGGACAGATCACACAACAAATGCCGAAGTATTAAATCGAATGTGCAGAGAACGAGAATGCTGCCAATAATAAAACGAAGAAAAACTGCTTATCTGGGTCATATATTTCAAAATTCCAACTACCAGTTCTTAAAGCTTATTATGAAAAGGAAGATAGAAGAAAAACGGGGCATCGCAAGAAAGAAATACTCATGGCTTAAAAACATAAGGGATTGGACAAACCTCGATGCCCATGCACTCTTTAGAGCCACTCAAGATCGAGAGGAGTATGTCAGAATTGTCGCCAACATCCACTAATTGGATAGAGCACCATAAAAAGAAGAATGATTTATTAGAACAATATGGCCGTAAAGTATTATGTTTACCTTTTTGACTGCATTTTTAATGCTATAGAATTATTATGGCAAGCTTGCCATGAGTTCTTTCTGAAGAAGCCAAGAAGCTGAAATATGCTTATCAGCGAATGATGGTACGCTGTCTTCTTCTAGTTCCATGACCGTTATCGATCGTTGGATATCATGTTGGCTACTATATTCGCTATCGTGACTTTATTGACAGCAGCTCTAAATAACGATGTAGTTGATTTTCCATACCATTGCCTTAGATGGTACGCTGTAACGAAATCAAACTCATTTCTTGGTTTCTATTTCAATTTTTTTTATTTATTTACATTGAATATTAATTTGTTTTGTTGTATAATCCACTTCTGCAATAATTATGGTATATACTTGATTTAAAATGAATTCGGTAATTTTGTGTAATTTGGCAACAATACTAACTTAGATCTGTGACATAGATAATGACGTATATCGGGATGTATACTGTACCAACTGTAGAAAAACATTCTCTTGATAAATCGATATAAAACATACTTTGATTCTTTTTTAGTCATAAAATTCGTTCGTGTTCGTAAATATATAAAATTTTATTTATACCCGATAAGTTATCGCCCCAAATTGCCCCTAAGGCGATCAATAAGCCTCGGATAGAAGCACCCTTCATAGTTATTCGCATTCAACCCCTTATCTGGACTTTCTTATAGATATTTCAATATCCTGGATGAGTGTATCCCTACTTCCTTGGCAATCTTCAAAAACTCATTTTCGTCTTTTACTGATATTACGTTGATATGTGCGATTTTTTATTTCGCATTCAACGAAAAGAAGGAAAATCGACGTAACTATTTTTCAAGTTAAAGTATCATTCAAAAATCAGGACACTTTTTTAAATATGTATATTTTATATCTATACTATTTGTTGCATTAATTATATTAAGTATGGAAATAATCTGCCTTTTTTTCTCAGTCTTAATACAACTGTCGTGGTGTGACGAATTACTCTTTCGGATGTCTTGTACATAATGTCTTCAACTTTCATCTCTTCCTGGGTTTCAATCTTTTGTGACGTTTTTAATGATGTCAAAAATCTTATTACGGATTTGTATCATATTTTCCTGACTTTTATCTATTTCCTTAATAACGTATCTAATCTGCATTAATACAGTGATTCTCAATATACTTCATCAAAAATCATACATAAACGGATTAACGCAAAATTTCTCTTTAATTAAAAAAAAAACTCCGACTGAGTGCTATAATTTGTTGAAAGAAGCCTTTGGTGAGGATTCTCTATCTCGTGCGAATGTTTTCGAATGGTATAAACGGTTTTCTGAAGGCCGAGAGAGCGCCGAAGATGACCAACGTCCAGGCCGACCTGTCTGTGTTTCAACTCCGTAAATAGTGACAAAAATAAGTGAAATTGTAAGCAAAGATCGTCCAATGAGCATTCTGATGATTGCTGAGACTGTAAACGCCAATAAAGAAACCGTCATAAAAATTTTACATGACGAATTTAACATGACAAAAGTCTGTGCGAAGTTGGTCCCAAAAAATTTGACACCTGACCAGAAGCTCGTCAATTGTTCAGCTTTTCTTGAGTGGTTTCATGAAAAGCCTGAATGAATGGAAATCATCGTCACTTGCGATGAAACCTGGATATTCAAATACAATATTAAAAATAAGCGACAATCCATGCACTGAAAAACTACTGCATCACCAAGAATGAAAAAAGCAAGGATGTCGAAATCAAAATTTAAAGCCATACTAATCGTTTTTTTCGACATTAACGGCATCATGATAACTGAATGGGTTCCGGAGGATCAAACTGTAAACCAAACTTACTATTTGAAAGTTTTGGCAACGCTGCGAGAGCGAGTTCGTAAGAAACGGCCGGAGTTATGGAAAAACAAGCCGTGGATCTTGCACCACACCAGTGCAAGGTGCACCTTGACAATGCACCTGCCCATAACGCGCTGTCTGTGAAGCGTTATATAGGCGGTATAGTATTCCAGTGCTCGATCACCCTCCGTACTAGCCTGATTTAGCACCCTGTGACTTTTTCCTGTTTCCGAAGATCAAGTCTGCCTTAAAAGGAATCTGGTTCTAGTCAATGGAAGAGATGAAGCGAAAAACGGCGGTGCTCCTAAAAGCTCTAACAAAAGAAGACTTACAGCATTGTTTTGACCAATGGAATAACGAATGAGAACTTCGATTGTAGAATAATTTGATCTGCCAATCTATATATGAATACTACGTATGTGCTACTTGTTCTTCTGCTTCACATTTGCAATTAGAGCTCTGAGGATAAATGAAATCAAGTTACACACCTTTCATGACAGCCTTGCACTATACTTAGAGTACATGTTTTTTGGGGTATTTCGAAGCCAGAAGGATATGATGTCCAGCAGAGCATGCTACTCCGAAATCATCAAGGTCCGCCAATCTGCTAACCATGTTTTAGAATCCCTTCAGTAAGTGTCTTGGAGAAGCTTAGCAGGTTTAGACTTTAATCTTCAGAGACAGAGATCTTTGGAAGGCGGACAATATACGATATCGCGATGACCACTACACCCCCCCCCCAGGTGGGATTGTGAGGGTGTCGTAAATAAACTAGGTGACCTACGGTATCCTGGGTATCAGAACACGAGGGTCAAAAGAACGATGAAAAAGCAAATGAAATGGCCAAACAGAGCTCATTAATGTCATTCATTGGGTCGGAACCCTTCTCAAACATTGCAAATGGCTACAAGAAAGTCTAGCTCACAAATCTTTGGAATAGTGGATGAATTCACTAAGACAAAGACAGGCGAAACTATTCAAAGATATTCACTATTGAGTATAGAACATTCGCCAAAATTTACGCAAAGACAGAAAAACAGTCAAAGCCATTATGTTAACTAGGCATATACAAGGTAGGTCTTCCCACAAGACCCTATAAGCTAAATATGCGGTTAAAGCTGATAATAACTTATACATATTATGTCACCTAGAGGATAAAATAGCAGAGCACATTTCTGTTAGTGTGACAGTCTGACAAATGTGCGGTTATTTGCATTAGGTGACGAAAAGTCACCGCTAAAGAACTACATGGAAGGTTTAGTCTCATAATAAGTTCAGCATAAGTTATTAGACCATTTAAAAGGGGCAGGGCTAGAAAATGTAATCTGGGGTTAGAGCATCACAATAGATATGAAAATATCACCTCATTATATCTATCTATCTATGTTTCTTGTAAATTCTGTGTTTCATTTATTTCTGGAGGATGCTAAAAAATTATTATTTCTCATTAAAAATTGCATGGTAAATACAAATATAACAGGTAGTATATAATAATATAAGTACAAAAAGTAATATATTGGCGTTTTTTTATTATATTTTTGAATGATTTTACAACATACGAGTAAATGCTAGCAAAATTTCGTTTGAGAATCCGAGCGTTGACATATGCGAAAGGCGTAAAAAGGTATTTATCAACCCCGTTATCTCCCGGGGTGGGCCTCCGAAGGGTGAATTCACTCTGCGGGTGATTTCCTATGAGTCTGCCAATTAGAAGACCGCTTGGGGCAATTTAACACACTTCTTTATTTGACTAATAATTATAGAAAACGCGCTAGGTGAGACTGGACATTGTTCGCTGCCGTACCGATTGTCCTTGAATAGAGAATACATGAATAAAAGTTAATAAGCATGTATACAGGGGATGGTTTTATTCTTTTGATTCTTTATTATAGAATAAAGTAGAAGAATGTTGTTGGAATACTTGATATGAGTATACTCCATCGTTCATTTGCAGAACGTCGTGAGTTTGCCTCATTTCATCGTTCGACGAAACGTAAAGCAATCTGAAAAGGACAAAACTATATACAATGATAACGAAAATTAAGAACCTAGTCGTTTCCCTAACATATTAAGCCTACTGTATAAAATTCTTCTCCTTAAAGCATTGAAAATCTCGTCAGCGGTCTCATGCTGCATGTTGTCTATTGGGTCGTCATCTTCGTCGTCTGATACGCTCAAGTTGTCTGGATGAGGAACCATATCAATGATGTCCTGGTCGATGAATTCACTTTCTAAATCATCGGCTGCCAACCACTCACGTATCTCTTCTTATTTAATTTCGTCACATCCCGGCAAATTTTTTATTAAAGATTTAATTTCTTCTATTGTTTCTTTGCCATTTTCTTCTTTAGGATCGTCAATCAAAATCCTATCAAAAAGTTAGTTCCAGCATTTTTCCAAAGTTGAAGATTTGATCTTGGCCCAGAACTCAGCACACCGATAAACAACATGTTTCATTGTTGAACATTTGAGGATTTCAGGAACACTTTTGGATTCATTTGTCTCCTGTTATAACAAATGTCTTAAGAATGCTCCTCTATAATGTCTCTCGAATGTCTCTATTAGTCCCTGGTCTAACAGCTGAATTAAGCTCGTGACATCCGGAGGCAAAAATCTGACAATTATTACTATTATATAGATTTTGAGTCAACAAGCAACAATGCTTTGATGGCAAGGTTTTTTTTATTTTAAAAAGGATTTTACGCTTGGGACGAATTCATTTTCGAACCATTCTGAAAATAAAGTGGTCGACCATGAGCTTTTTTGGCTTCTATAAAAAACTGGAGGGGCTTTTTCTCAAATATCTTTTAGAGCTCTTGGTTTTTTGATTTCCCAACACACATACGCATTAATCGGTGAGTGAAATTGATGGAATTTACATTTTGCGATAAAAATTTACTTTTTGTTGACGAAATTATTGAAACTGTCAGCCGTTTCGGTTAAACGATGATTCGGTTAAAAAGGTTTCGGTAAAGGGAGGATTTACTGTATATAGCTTTAGTTAAATTGCTTTGTAGTAATGCAACTTGAATAAAAGAGTTTAAAATTAGAGTTTTCATTTAAAATAGCTGATTCTCTATATTAATGTTACAAGCATTTAATTTTAAGTTAGGTCCAAACCGAGGGTTAACTCTTTCAAATACAATTTTTTGCCATCAAAAACAGTCACCTACCCTCACATTTGGATCAAACATGGACATTTAGCCATTTTTGTTCCAAAAGTGGACATATATTTCTGATATCATAATGTCCACAATAATACTTTTGTAGCCTTTACTAAAATTATAGGAAGTGAGATTTTTATAAAAAGAATAATAGCAGCTGTGTACAAAAAAACCAATTTATTTCAATTTTTCCTGCATGAGACATGTCCATCTTTGATATGAAGCCACTCATTTATATATATTATTAATTACGATCGCTAATAAATGCAAGTTTTAAAATATTTTAAGTCCAGTACTGTCGCCAGGATTCCGTACACTGTTAGGTATGGCGCAAAAAAATATCTCCGGGAGATGAAGATGTGGGTCATCAGAAGATAGCGAGCGAGCTAAAGAAGCAAGCAAAGCAAAGAAGCAGCCCAACCAACATTGAGTGGGCCGCGGCGATTTGGCCGGTTGTTGACCGTTGCCGCGAAGAAGAGACTCTCTTCAACACAACAAACCATTGAAATCAGAATAACCGCGCCTACATCACATATTACATACATTCGAAGCCATAAATTTTATTTTTAAACATGCAGATTTTGATGATTGTAAGTGTCTAGTTTCTAAATCTAGACAGATGCTATGAATCAAGGACAAAACGTATTCACATATTAATCATTATTGAACGACGTATTGCCTGCGTTTATAAATAATAACTTTCTTATTTCATTATTAACTAAAATTACTAGAATACTTGTATTTATATCTCTGCATATAAAGAAGAATAAGATAATATCTCCACATATTTATCTAGTTTATGTCAATGTAATAAATTTTATAAATATACATTAATGTAATAATTTCAATTCATTGAAAAGTACGATACAAAATATAGTAACCTCGTATACAGTGTGAGTTATAACTAGGGTACGACGACTAGATGCGAATTTCGGCCAAATTTTCAACATAAATGCGAAATATGGAGTTTTTGTTTATTTCCGTGAAATATCTGCATGTGCTCAACTCGCCCCTAAGTAAGTAGGTAGTTACGAAGGTATGAAAAGATTTTATGGAAAGTTTTCTACTGTAATTTTTGAAAGGATTGTTTATTGTAACACGTTGAAACAGAAGGATCTTTTATTGCTCATCATTAAATAGATAAAGATAATATAAGGAATTGATATTTTTTAATGTTGAAAGAGATTAACTAAATGTTATTATTATGTTATAATTATAAAAAAACCAACACTTGACAAAATATGGCACTTTTCACCTATAGTCAGCCTTATTTCTCCGCAAGTCAGCCATGTCTACCCTGTAGTCAGCCACTTACTTATTCTTGCATGTTGGACATATAAACTCTTTATTATATACATTCTCATAAGCCTTACTAGCAAATTCAGTACATTTTAGATGATACCACGCAGGACAATTGTCACAACCAATATTCTTTAATTCGTTTATTTCTGTGTCACTAGTCAGTTCCTCTTCACACGAGTCACACCTTATTCTGCTCATTGTGCATGTTGTACTGTTCTTTCTCTTTTTATTCTTTTTGAACTTCAATAGCTTTTCAGCTTTTCTTTTTTGTAATCTTTTTTTTTCTTTTGTCTTTCTTTCTCCTACTTTCCCTTAGCTTCCAGTAATTGCTCCTTAATTTCTTCCTTCTGCTTCTCAAACTGTCTCCACTCATCGGAGGAAATGGCTCAAATGGACATATTTTTTTTATTAGGTTGGAATTAAAAACCCAAGTTTTTGGATTTTGCGAAACCAACTTTGAGTCAAGTAAAATAAACACCCAATTCGGTTCACAGATGGTCGAATGGCAATTACGAAATAAGCCACAAGTGTTAATGGGCTTAAAACGACAACAATTTCTTCGGAGCAACGAATTAATTGAGTAATGCCCATTTAATAAGCTATGGATGGTAAATAATTGCAAGAAAAATTTTGGAGCGTATTGAATGTACCATCCAAGTAATATGCCTCTGCTTTCGGCAAGTATCGTAAATTCTCAGGTATGCCAAAAATAATAATATGTTGTTACGAATCGTTATTCAACACAAATCATTTATCGCGGTCCGTCTTTAGATTCATCTGTTGTTTTGCTTGATGCGCTTTTCCATTGTCTTGGGTACAAGTGAAATAAAACTGAAACGATCGTTGCTCATATTCCTCCGAATACAAAAGAGGTCCTTTCTTGTCATGTGTTCTTTGAAAGAAGAAGTTATAATCTTTTGGTGAATGATTTTTGATGGCGTCTCCTATAAGTTCTCTTGAGTTTTCATCTTGCAAGAGTTGCTGATGACTTGGCGGCTTAGTTTTCGAAGGTCGCTTACGTGATTGTGTCCCAAGACGCAGTGCAGAATATTTTCCACAACTAAAATAATTATAGAAAAATAAACACAGTCATACTGGTCATTTTCAGACAACTGGACTTTATTCCATAAAATAAAGTCTTTTTAGTTTAAAAATTTTAATAAGTTCTTGGCATATTTTTACGTTTCAATATGAAAATTATGTGATTGAATTATAAAAAATTATCCATTTATGGTTAAAAAAATATTTGGATCTTCAGCTGGTATTGCAAAACTTATTATAAGAATACAATTGCAATTCTAAACAGAAATTAGTTATTTATACTAAATAATTTTCCAATCTTCGCATTTTGAATTTTTATTAAAAATATCTAGCAAGAAAAATGTAGAACTTAACAAACCTTAAAGAACAATATTGACATACATTTGTGATTTAAACTTCTAAATATGCCATTTCACTTTACCACCGTTCACTAAACATAGAAGTTGTGTCAATTAAGAAAAATAGCAAAGTTCTTTAGAATTAAGGGCCTACCACCAAAAATTATTTTCGGCTATACAAGATGTTGCATGTGGCATGATTTAGGTAGTTTTTAATAGAACACCATCTTCAATATTACACCGATTCGCACTGAGCATTATTACCGTACTTTTCTAAAATGGATAATGCATAGGTTACATACATATTTTATATACATACTTTGGATCATATATTATCATAACAGTTTCGTAAATAGTCATTTTCTTATTCTTCTTCTTAACGTGCCCTATTAAGTCCCCTTGACGTTGGCGATCAACATGGCGAAACTCTGTCTGTCTCGAGCTATTCTAAATAGTTGCTCAGCTTTCTTTATTCCTGTCCACTCCCTGATATTCTTCAACCAAGAGGCCTGCTTTCTACCAATTCCTCTGCTTCCTTCGATTTTACCCATCATAATAAGTTGAAGAATATTATATCGGTCTCCCCTTACTACGTGTCCAAAATAGGCCACCTTTCTACATTTGATGTTATCAAGCAGCTCACGAGCAGCATTTGCTCTTTCAAGGACTTCCACATTTGTCAGCATAGCCGTCCGTATTTTATTATACTTATTGCAATTGTCCATAAATGCAATTCGATTTTATTTGCAATTGAAATTTGAAATTATTGATATCTATCATTTTTCGTCCGCGTTGGTTCAAAACATAACTATCCATGTTAAGAACACAAGGACAATTGACGAAAAATTTTTCTTTTCGTATAGTTTTAGGTAGCTATCAATAGAATTTTACGGAATTTCCAAATAAAAACCAATAAATTACATTTGCATTTAATACATCTATTTTAGATTTATTCTGTCTTTTGCGGTTTGCAAGGGGTCTATGGTATGTACCTGCCACGAGTACAGGTAGGTCAGAGATGAGTTTACCAATCTCTTGAGGTCTGTTTGAAAATCCTTACTTTTATGGCGGTGATGAGTTTGTATAAGTTTGTATAAGTGAGTTTGTATACTATTTTACGAGGGCATTTATACGAGGAACAAAACAGTTCGTAATATTTATGATTCCAGATGTTTTATAGAAACATTTATATACACAGTTTCAGCGAAGGGTACGACGAAACGTTTCCTACTGAAAAAATCGGAAAAAGCTTCTTGTCCGTCAATTCTTCATTGGTATACTACGAAGTTTGTACTATGTACAAGGGTATTTATGGTAATTGGTGATGAGTTTACGTGTACCCGAAAAACGTAGTCAAATTAAACTGAAAATCAACAAAAAAATATACGTTTATAAAAATATATTATTATTTGTAACTTTACATCAACCATCTACTAAATCACTTTAATACGAATTATTTTTCTATTATTTCCACCAAATTATATTTGATTCTATAATCTAGTAAACCAATTTAATATTTTTTTACAAAATCCGCATCAGCAGCGGTTAGTTCGAGATCTACCAAACAAATAACTAAATAACTGAGACGAATTATTGAATCAATTTAAAGAAAAAAACAAAAATCTAGTTAAAGGAATATATACAGCAAATGAACACACTTGGTAAACAGACGTCAAGAAAAGATTTAACCGCAAGACTGAAAAAGAAATCGAAAAAGTTATGACGTGTAACTTTACCACAAATAGCCCAGGCAATAAAATTATATGAGAAGATAAATTATTATGACTGACAGGAGATTAAATAAAAATGTTTTCGATCATTTTTACTTATCTCAACGGCCAAAAAAAAGGTGTTTGTGGTAAATAGCATATTAAAGGTGCATTTATATATCATTATACATCTGAAAGTTAACAAAAAGGTTATTTTTTATTAATATTCTTCTTATTCAATTAATGAATGTTGGCGATTTATCATCATCATCATAGTCTTGCAATCCCATAGGATTATGGCTCACACCTCGGCATGTATTAATCCTATTTTTTAGACGTGGATTATTCCCCCTTGTTTATCATAATTTACATCTGTTTTCCCGATGTGATGATCTTCTTTTTTGGTCCCTACATTGAGCTTTCCAATCTGTATCCTTTATAGCTCTTAATTCGTCTTCCACGTCATCTATCCTTTTTTTTTCTTGGTCTTCCTCTTCTACTAGGCCCTAATGGAGTTCAATTAGTTATTCTTCGAAGCATGCCTTGATGTCATCTTCTCTATTTAGTTAGTTTTTATTCCCATTCTCATTTTAAGTTTTTTCTCACCTTTTATTGTTATGTTGGAGATTAGTATTGCTTATTTTTTTTTTTTCAAATTTTAGTAAGCTGTTTTTTTTTATTTATAGTCAAAAAACTATAGCCATAGTTTTAGTGACGTCAATCCAAAGGAGTATATTAACTGTTTTTTATGTAAAAACATAATAAATTATTATGTTTACAATGCTTACAATTCCATTATACTTTCCCACCTTTCTTGGATTTTTAAAATATTTCAAAATAAAAATTAGCCAAATCGAAATAGTCGTTCTCAAAGGATGTTTGTTAAAAGTCATTTTATTTTTTTAATAAGTATGTATATTATGTATATTACTGTATACCGCAAGGTTACTGAACGCGTCTCGATATTTTGCGTCACGTTAAATATTATTTCGAGCCCGAGCAAAAACAACATACTGAGCAAGAAGAAAGATTCACTTCACAACGTTCTTTAAACTATTTTATTATTTTTGTCTGTTTGTTATTTATTTATTTTATAAGTTAGTAATTAACTTATTCATTTTACAGGTAAGAAGTTGACTACTTATAGAGTTAATGTTTGGAATTGGTAAGTAGTTCTCATTAAATCATAACAAACCAACATATCTACTATCACTAACATTAGAAATTTTATATTAGTCCCCAAGATATAATACAAACGAACTTATTTTTCATAATAAATGAAATGCTACACATGTCGAAATAGGAAGATACAGTATGTATACATACATTAAAGTGTGTATCAATGAGTCTCTTTCTTTCTTTCTCCCCTTCCTTTTACTCCTATCAGGGTGTCGGATTTAGGCTAGCTATTTTAATTTCCATTTACCCACCTCTTCCATTCTTTTCTGTTTCCTGCCATTATTTTCAATTCCTCGAGTGATTTTTGTTTAAGTTTTCCCGCGTCTACTACTTGCTGTACCCATTTTTTTTTTGGTCTGCCTCTTTTTTTTTTCCGATGTTCTTTGCTTCATAAACTTTTCTTGTTATTCTATTGGATTGCATCCTCATCAGATGCCCATACCAGTTCATTTGTCTCTTTGCTATTTTGTTCATTATCGGTTCCTGGTTGGCCATTCTCCTAATAGTGTCGTTGCTTAATCTATCCCATTTTGTCTTTCCAACTATCCTTCTTAGATGTCTCATCTTCATTGCGTTTATCCTGCTCTTATGTTTTTCCAGAATTGTCCAGTTTTCACTTGCAAGTACAGTCGGTATAACTATTGTGTTATATATTTTTATTCTTGTCTCTCGTGTAAGTTCTCTTTTTCTTATTATTGGTTCTATTTTTCTTATCATAGTCTAACTTGTTTGATTTCTTTGCTATTTGTTATTTCTAAGTCTATTTTTCCGTCATTAGTTATTATACTTCCCAGGTATTCGTAAGTTGTTACTATTTCCAATTCTGAGTTTTTACATTTTATCTTTATTTGATTATCTTCCTGATCTCCTTTGCCACTGATTATCATTATCTTATTTTTTTCCTCGTTAATCTTCATTTTTTAGTTCTTCTATTTGTTCTAACCATATATCCATTAGTTTTTGCATTTTATTCTCGGAATTTGCTATTAGTACTATGTTGTCTGCATACATTAAGGACTCTATTGTTACCGGTTTTAATCTGTGGCAATCTATTATTGTCTGTAGTTGATTGGTTCTGACTCTAGTGTTTCTTATTAATTCGTTCATTACTATTATGAATAGCAAAGGGTTGAGACTATCTCCTTGTTTAATACCTCTCTTCCAATTAAATGCTTCCGATCTTTCCCCTGTTATTTGTACCCTTCCTTTTACCTCTTTTTAAGTACTTTCTATAATTTTTATCAATGCATTAGGTACATTTATTTTTCTCAAGCATTTCCCTATAGTATGTCTTTCTATCGTGTCAAATGCTGCTCTTAGGTATATGAATGCTAATACTAGTTTTTCCCTCGTATCTATGCTTCTTTCTATTAGGTTTCTAATGATATATTTTGTCATTTGTCTGTCTTCCCAGTCTAAATGCCGTTTGTTCTTCTCCCAATACCATTTCTACTTCTTGTCTCAGTCTCTTCTCTATTATTTTCGTATATATTTTAAACCATACCGATGACAGACATATTGTTTTATAGTTGTCGCAGTTTACATGTTCTGTTTTTTTGTATTTTGGCACTCAATGAGTCTCAAAATTTCATATTTTGGTGCCCTCATCACGTGGCCTAGGTATTCCAATTTTCTGGTTTGTATAGTGGTGATTAGTTCTGTTTCTTTACCAAATTTAGATTTTTGCACGTCAGAAGTGGCTTTATTCGTATAAATATTAATCTGGCAATCTCTATTTGCCTATTTATATCTGCAGTATGATCATTGGTTTCATTAATCAAAGTTCCCAAGTACTGATATTTTTCTACTTCTTCATTCACGTATCTTCGTCCAGTATCGACCTCGGCTACTACATCAAAATGACAATCAACTAGCTCAATCAAAACCCCTGGAATCGAATCTACCTAAATACAATATTGATGCACTGCAAAAAGACTCGACATGATTCCTATATAAGCTGCGACTTAGCCAAAAACTGGCAAACCTGATCTACTCCTCAGCCCAGAATACCTATAAAGAGATAATCAATAAAATCAATGAAGCAGCTTACGAAGCGCTCGGCACAATCCAAAAGAACAAAAAGAATACTCCATTGAGGTGGACAAATGACATCGCCAATGCAGTACACAACAAGAAACAAGCATATCAAAAGAAGCTGCATACAAATGATCCAGATGATAGACGAACATATGCAAGATCAAACAGAGAAGTAAAAAATTTAGTAACTGAAGCAAAAATTATTTGCTGGGAAAGTAAATGCGAAGAACTCAACAAATATATACGGTCAGCAAGATCAAGAGAAGCATGGAAAACGGTAAAAAATCTGAGAACAAACAGAAAAGAAACGAGTAGAATAGATTTAATAGAAAAAAGATCTTGGATTGAACACTACTCACAACTTTTGACTGAAACAAGACCTCAATTCACGAACATCAGCACAACAACATATGAACTGGAATTCAGTGAAGACGATGAAATAACAGTACAGGAAGTCGAGAATACAGTACGAACTCTAAAAAATCGGAAGTCATGCAGACCACAAGGTATAGCAAATGAATTATTAAAACATAGCCCATAAGTATTACGGGAATTACTGGCGTATGTCTTCACCTTATCCTATAATGGACACGACTTACCACTGGAGTGGACAAAAGCACATATTAACAACATCTACAAAAAAGGAGATAGAAAGAATTGTTTAAACTAAAGGGGGCTAAGTGTCATAAATTCACTCTCAAGACTGTATGGAAAAATAATAAAAAATAAAATTGAAAAAGAGATGACAGATGTAGAAGAACAGAATGGCTTTCGTGCAGGCAGATCCTGTATGGACAGTTTATTCTCTCTAAAGCAAGTTATCGAGAAAATATTAGCCCACAACCTTTCAACTCATATAGTCTTTATTGATCTGACAAAGGCATACGATAGTGTACCACTTTCAATGCTTTGGGCAGTAGTGGAAAAACAAGGAATAAGCAAAACCTATATACAAGCAGTACAACAGCTCTACAAAAATATGACGGCAAACATTAAAACTGGAATTAGATTAACTAGAGAAATTCCGATTAGTAAGGACCTAAAGCAAGGCTGCTGCATAGCACCTACACTCTTCAAAATATATCTAAATGAGGCACTCTCACTGAGGAGAAGAAAGTGCTGCAATATGGTCATCCCAATCGGAGATGATAGATTGTACACGATACACTTCGCTGACGACCAAGCCATTCTAGCTAAAGACGAGAGTGATGTAGGCTACATGCTTAGAAAACTGGAAGATGAGTACTCAGTTGTTTTAACAGTTCTACAGGAAATTCATCTAATTCAGCTGCCTTATTATCTTTGGAGTTTTTGATAGCATATTTGATTTCATCTATCGTGATCTTCTGTCTCTTTAAAAGATTTACCTCTGACCTATGTTGTATTAAACTTTCTTGAGCTGGTTTGAGTAACGTGTTTTTTTATATTATACCACTTTTTATTTACATCCATAATTTGTTTGTTGTCAGTTAGTGTTTTTTGCATATTAACATTCACATTATTTTTAATTCGTTTTTTATTTCTTCGTTTTTTAGCATTCTTACATTAATTTTTGGTTGTTGTTTTCTGAGTTCAATTCTTTTTAATTTTATTTTCACGTCAGCAACTAACGGATTGTGGTCTGAGTTAACATCTGCTCCAGGATAAGTTTTAACTGAGGTTATAGAGTTTTTATATGTGCTTTTTACGAGTATAAAGTCCAGCTGGTTTCTAACAATGTGGTTTTCTGTATGTGAAGGAGACGTCCATGTATATAGTCTTATCTTAGGAAGCTGAAACCACTTATTGACAATTACCATATTCTTTTCTTGGCAGAATTCTGTGAGCCTTTCGCCTCTCTCGTTTCTAGTTCCTAATTCGAACTGTCCAACTATATTTTCAACTGTACCTAGACCTAATCTAGATTTTGTTGATTGTATTGTGCAATTCTGAATAAAACTTTTCAATCTTATCTTCAGTCTTATCAGCTGTGGGAGCATAGACTTGGATCATATTAATATTACAGTTCCGTGCTTGAATTTTTAGCATTATTATTCTTTCTGAGATTTGACCATCGACCACTGGCATTCAATTTCAGTCAACTTGATTAATATTTGCGGCAGATAAAGTTCTTTTTTCAGTACTCTCCATTATCTTTTTATACTCACAAACTTCCTTAATCTACTGCTTTCTTAACTAGAACACTTCCCTTGTTTATTTATTATCCTTAATAAGCACAATTTTAGTTGAAAATGCGTTGAAAAGGGCAGAAAATCCTTCTCAAACGCACAAATTAAATAAATAATTTTCTTTTGATACTTAAATTCTTCTAATAACTTAATTTTATTAGTCTTATTCATATTGACAACTTAAACATATATTACTTTTTTTAAAGTTAATGATTTAAAAATGATAATGTCAATATTTTTGAGGTGCGTTCCTGGGACGACTTTGTTGGTGGATACTTGTCATATCAATAGATAATCAGAAGAAAAGTATAATATTGTTAATTATAATTTCAGTCATGCAATATTTCTTATTACCTGTAAACTACCCATCCAGTCACTTTAAAAATAGACAGATTCATGTCTACATAGAAAAAAGAAGCAGAAGAAGTATTCTTGATTGTATCGTCGATCTACATATTTTGATATAATTTGAAATCCGAAAATCGTAATATTCTGAATATTACCCTAAAAATACCGTACAAAAAAATTCCGTCAGATTTATTTAAAATAACTAAAAATCAAATCAGATTTGACGTTGATTGCTTGGTCTAAAAAGTCGAGGCCAATTACTGGGGAACTGAGTCTGCCCATCATCAGTACTCATCAAGAGAACCACCGAAGTTATCTCTGATAGTCTTGTATTTAAATTCAATCAAAGCAAAGCAGCAAAAAGAGAAAGATTATGTAACGAGGTAGGGAATTTAAGAAACGAATCGAACAGGTATCCTAACGGACGCAGGACAGAAAGGCGAGGTACCGGACAGGTATGGACTTTAAAATTAATGGCACTTTAGTTGTACTAAACGCGTCTTCATAGTTTAAGTCATTTATAAACAATTTTACGATCTACTTGTACAGCTAGCTAATAAGATTATATACATATGTACATTGCTTTGTTATATCTCTAAAACATACAGTTACAGGAATACTTATAGAACTTATGAACGTAAATACTAAACCAAAGAAATATACAGTGTGGAAACCACTTATGGAATAAAATTGTTTGTGTCCTTATTTTAGAAAATAATAAAAAACGTTGAGATACCTTAAATTTTAAATTTTACGCTTTTTAGACATAAATTTGAATGTACAGGGTGATAAATGCAAGTCTGGCATAGTGCATAATCTGTATTTTAAATGAAACACCCTGTATATTTTCATGTTTTTAAAAGCTTCTTAACAACCTGATTTCAACGAACTAATCATGTAGGGTCTATTATGAATAATACAAGGTGAAATTCTGAAATTAGGTATTTTCTTTAAGACAATGAATTCATAGAATACCCGAGGTAATTAATTGGATTACATTAAAATACATGCTCAATATGTTCTCCACCTTGTTGTTGGCAATAACACAGTCTTCTATAAAACTCGTTCCGAACTTTGTTTAAAGTTTGAGGTGAAATATTCCGTATTTCTGTAGTTATCCTTACTTTTTGAGGTCTTCAATGATAGTTGATTGTGTTACTTTCTTCTTGAGATAACCCTACAAAAAATCCAAAGGCGTAAGATCTGGCGACCTAGCTGGCCGCTCACTAGTCTCCTTCATCAAATCCACTTATTGAAGAAGATCTCATTCAAGTAATTTCTCACCATTAAAGCATAATGGGGTGTTGCACCGTCCTGCTGGAACCAGACAGTTTCATGCGGTAGGGTCGGATCTATTGGATTTGGATATAAGTTAGCCAACTAAGGAAGAACATCGTCTCTTAGCATGCTTAAATATTTTTTTGCTGTCAAATTATCATCTATAAATATAGGACCAATAATATGATCTCCTATAATACCTTCCCAAACATTCAACTTTTGAGGATACTGAGTGTGTGTCTCACGCATCCAATGAGGATTCTCCGCTGACCAATATCTACAGTTTTGTCAGTTTACCTCTCCGTTCAATCTAAATTTTGATTCATCAGAAAAAAGAATTGTACCAAGAGCTATTTCATTTGTTAATTTTATCCATCATTCTTTTGCAGAAATCCATTCTACGATCCGGATCGTCTTCTGTTAGCTCCTGCACAAATGTCAATTTATATGAATGAAGTTTTCTTCATATAGACACCTTAAGACAGTTGTGTGACTCACATTATTTTGACACTTAACAAAATATCAACTTTCACTTCATCTTCAATGAAGTTCGATTTTATTTTTAATGGTTTGACATGTCCAAGTTCTCTAAATTGTGCGTAAATTTTAGACACAGTACCTTGTGAAATATTAGGCAACTGAGGATACCTCTGATTAAATAAGTTTACTACTTCAACTTGACTTCTACAATTCTCCCCGTAACCGATCATCATTAAAATCTCAATTCGGTGGGCCTTAGTTAAATATTTCATTTCTATTTCTGCAAGAAATTAGTTTTTAATTAAGAATTTATTATTTTAATGTAAAATGTAACAGCATGTCAACTGATTGATAACAATCCGCATTATTTACCGATTTAGTTTAATTAGCAGACTATCTATACACTTTTTACCTATTCACGACAAAAAAAGTTAACACGGATACTAAACAGAAATTTTCCCCAATATACAGTGTACTGACACTTAGAGTAGAAGTCTATTGTGTGTATTTAGCTAATTTAAAATAATACCATCATAACACGTGATAAATTATTAATTTCAAAATTTCACCTTGTATTATTCAGTATAGACCCTACATGATTGAAATCATGTAGTTCATTGAAATCAGGTTGTTAAAAGTATTTTAAAAACATAAAATATACAGGGTGTTTCATTAAAATTAAGGATTATGGACTATACCAGATTTGCGTGGATCACCTGTACATTTAAACTTATGTTTAAAAAGCGCACATTTAAATTTAAAAGTTAACGTGTCCCAGAGTTTTTGATTATTTTTTATAATAAGGACACAAACAATTTTATTCCATCAGTGGTTTCCACACTGTATTATTAAAAACAATACCATGAGTGTTTATTCTTCTCTATATTTTCTTTTTACACGACTACTTAATAATTTCTCGTAATTTCTAAAGTTTTCAATGATTTTAAAAAGGTGTATTATTTTTGGTGTAAAAAGGTGTATTATAATTGTGTAGTATTTTTTGTACTATGACTAAACTTTATGAATATTTAGTAGTTAGAAAATTGACAATATATCCATTTTTCAATGAAAAAACTTAAAAATGCTTTATAAAAACTAATGGACTGTTGTTCTATTATTTCGATTCTTTCCAAACAATTATTTAATTTGTTTTTAATGAATAAATTTTAACTTGAGACCCCTTCTGTAATCTATATTTTTTTCTTTCTATTTACTTGACAATACATGATCTCGAGTGACCTTATATACCTATTCATTTTAGTGTTTTCATCTAATAATTATCCATCTATATCGTGTTAGGAATAGCTTTGTGTATTTTTCTGTTTATTTTTCTATCGAAACTAACTGATTGACGAAAATCTATGGCATGATAAAATATGGATTAATAAATAATAAAACAAAACTTTTTTTGGGCTAGCTCAAATTGGTAAATAATCTTAAGGTTTTGCGTCATTCAATCACAGAAATGCAAAACCAATACTCAGAGGAAGCTCATGGATAAAAAAAGTTCAAAATAAAATATAACCGTATATTTAAAAAAATGTTTCTACCAAAGCAATAAACAAAAATTTTAATGACAGCCTAAATTGCAAAAAACAAACATTCTATTGTAGCTAGATTAAATAAAACGAGCAGTTCGAATTTATATAAATATATTTATTTATAAGTTTGCAGTTTAGTAATAATTTATCAAATAAACTCAACTCATAGGTCTGCTTATATATAAAAAAGTTATCATGTACTACACTCTGGAGCAGCCCACCTCTTGGCGACGTGCAAGTACTTGGAGGGGATACGAGAAACGATCGTGCGCGAGTAGTGGAGAAATCTTGCATTTTTTACTGTACATTTCATAGATTATAGATTTCATAAATTCATATTGTCAATTGTCATATTTCATATTCGTTTTGTTTATTTACACCTTTTGTCACTGAAGAAAATGGGATTTAGGAAATGCTGTGTTATAAATTGTAAAAATACAACAAAAAATTGTCAATTTAAGTTTCATTCGTTTTCAACTTCGAAGAACAAAGCTACTACAAAGAGAAAAGTGGATTTATAATATAAAAAAGCATAAGTAACATAACCTAAATTATGCATTATTCTTGCGCCCGATTTTAAAGTCAGTTTGAAATAAATAATAAATAAAAGTTCACTTTTAAGTGTAAATTTTAGTTTCATAACACTCACTGTTTGAATTTTATTTTTTGAAGTTTACAAAAATGCATCAAGTTCAAGTTTTTATGAAGATCCATTAAGATATATTCGCTGTCCAAAAGTTTACAGGGAAAGAATTAATTGTTCAAACCAATATGATGATATCATGGGCTTAACCTGCTAATTTATGCATTAGCATTATTTACGGTAATTTATTTTTCTTAATTCTTCCACTCCACATAATTCTTCCATTCTTTTTTGACATTTGCCACTACTAAAGCTTTTCCCTTTGACTCGTGCTTGGTTGAAAAGTTATTTGGTGATTTACTTTCTCAAATCCAGTTTTTATTATTGCATCCATATTAACAGTAATGCTTTAATTCAATAATATATTTATTTGTATTTACGCTACATCAACGTTTACCTTTTAATAACATACCGACATAACCTCAATCTTACTTTTTCTTCTTATTCTTTTTTGGGGCCACGTCCTTGACAGTTATCCGGTAACCTCGATCTAACATGAAAGCGCAGTAAATTTGGCTGATTTACGACACCAGGTGTCGCTGTTCCGAACTTGCACGGTCCCACTAACTCGCCTGCTTGACGGGTCTATCTTTCCCGCGCTCGAATTATCTGGAAGCCTCTCGTCATCTCGCGATGCAACCGTTATACGTGTAGTCTGCACAATAGCCCTTCCATCAACAGCAATGTTTCTATTTAGCACCAGATTAGTCATTATTTGCGTCTTGTTCATATTAATCTTTACTTCGACCTCCAAGGAAGCGTGATATAATTTTTCAAAACGATCGTATGGATGATATATTGCATCATCCATACGATCGGCTGTAAGGACGATGTCATTTGCAAATCTCAAATGGCTGAGCTTCTCTCAATTTATGTTGATACCATGCTCATTCAGATGTGCCTTCTGCTTTGGAGGGACGGTGTCTCCTTGCCGTACTCCTTGCTGTACAGAATTTATTGGTTTCTTGTTCAGATAGTCTTAAGCTAGCTGTGGCATTTTGGTAGATATGGGTACAAATATCAGTGCCAATGGTTTGTTGTATTCTGCGGACTTCTCTATTAGGTTCTTTATCACTAGTAAGTGGTCGTTAGTGCTGTCATCATCATCATCATTTAACCCGGATCTATCCACTGCTGGATATAGGTCTCCCTCAGTCTTTTCCATGTATTTCTGTTTTGTGCTGTTTGCATCCAATTTTTGTCGATCCGTTTTATGTCATTAGACCATCTTGTTAGTGCTGTATCTCGATCTAAATCCGGCTTGTTCTCTAGTCTGATAGAAATCTAATTTAGCGCCCAGTCTTTTTTTGATAATTTTTGTGAAAAGTTTATATATGTGTAAAAGCAAACTAATAGGACGGTAGTTTTCGGTAGTTTTTCCAAATCTTTTATGTCTCCTTGCTTGTGTAATAAAATAATAACTACATTGTTCCATTGAAAAGGAGTTTTTTCTCGGTAGATGCATTCGGTGAAAAGCTTGGCCAAAGCCTGGATAATTTTATTTCCACCCAGTTTGATGGCTTCGATCACTACTCCATCATCGCCAGGGGATTTTTCATTTTGTATTTCTAAAAGTTTCGTTTTGATTTCATATGGAGTTAATTCTGGCATTAAGTCTGATCCCTGGTTTGTGATTTTGGGCAGGGGCTGATCTTGCGTTTCGTCGGTGCTCTCATACATTTGGCGATAAAGGAATTCGACAACCTCAAGAATGTTGGTTTTATCATTAGTAATGTTTCCATCTTTGTTTTTTTTATTTTGTACATATTTTTGTTGCCTAGGTTGTTCGTATTTCGCCTCAAAACTTTTGCTTTCTTGAATTATTTTAGTGATTTCTCTTGTATTGTTTTCTCTTACGTCGTTTCGGATTGACCGGTGGTTATCTTTATTTAATTTCTTTATTGTTGTGTAGTTGGAGCCGCATTTTTCCATCAGCTGTCTTCTATCCTATTAGCTCTTTGGTATTTTGGCTTAGTTTTTCTTTATGGGTCAGAACAATCGGGCGGCACTCCCTTTCCGTGTCTCTTAGTGTCTTGATTATGCCATCATTTGTTTGATCTAATTCCCCCTTTTCAATGGTTTTCTCTTTTTTAGGATCATTTTTGTTCTTTCCAATTTGACATTTAATACTATCTTAGGTTGGATTAATCTGTGGTCGCTTCCTATTGAAAATTTGTTGAGTACTTTGATGTCTTTGATTATTTCTTTTCTGTTTGTTATGATATAATCTATTTCAGTTTAAACACTACCATCTGGGCTGGTCCATGTCCGTTTACGCTGAGGATTTTTATCGAAAAAAGAGTTCATCATGAATATGTGCAACTATATTTTTTTAATTCGCTTTCATATGGATAATGGCTTATTATTTGCTATTATAATAATATATTATTTGCGGCTTTTTGTAATGCACTTTATACTTAATTGTTTAATAATTAATAATTATCGAACTATTATTCATTTAAAATGAAATGCACCTTATTAAGTATAGGTATAAACTATTTTTCATCATTAATTAAAATCGCATAATATATTTATTAAAATAAAAATGTTAAATAAAAATTAATTTGCATATTGCAACAATATGTAAATAAGAGATTCCTATGATAGATACGCAGCGAAACCCAATTTAATTCCTCTACCGTTCACAACCGCGCAGCATCACTGGCACTCGACCGTCGGTACTACCTTGACCGTGGACGAAAGAATGGGTCGTCCGGTCCTGGTACCGCTGTGGGTACCCTTCGTCCCCCTCTAGTGGTCACTAGCTCGCGGGCACCAGAAGACGTCAGTTTGCCTCGAGCTTTCTTACAATCAAATCGTTCGTTCTTCTTCTGTTTTTACTAATACGAAAAATGTGCCTTCTCTGAATATGGACAGTCATCCAGACTCACCCGATTCCCTGGCTAGTGACCAGTTGACGGTTGATTTGTTAAATTCCCGAAGGAAACGGAACAGGATCATTGTTAACGACGTTGGGAGACGGTCGCCTGATTTAAATGTGAAAAACAATAACAACGATGTTGATTTTGTGCTTATGGAAGAGCATGCTGATCACCACGAGAATGGAGATGATGAGGTACGTTTGCTATAATAATTATTTTTTCTTCAATTTTAAAAATTAAACGATTTCTTAGTAAATTGCAGTGACCTTTTCAATTTTAATTTTATACTATACTAGACACTTTTTAAAAGTTAGTTTGTTTGAAATGACGTGTAGCCTAAATTTAAAATATGCTTTAAATAAATTTTAAAATCGTACAACAGTTAAAGTTCTTCGCTATTTTTATTTCATATTTTTGTTTATTCAAAATTAGTCATATTACCTGTTTTTTTTTATAATGCTAAACCTTGAAACTATAAAATTATGTCTTCATCAGTAAATCAATTGTTGGTTGTTCTAACTATTATTTTCACTCATTCTACTGATTTTCTTTATTTCTGTATTGCCATTTACTCTAAAAGTATGGGAATTATATTTCCTTTTATTTACACTTGCACGAGAGTAATTCCATGTGAAAGAAGTCTTTTTAATAAAACTCCTTCCATAACCATCTTCAGGCAATAAAAGTGCCCCGTTAGTCATCCTAAATGTCCTATCGTATTTTTGTATTTTATTCTGCAGTTTGGAAACTACTTTGTCTTATTCATAAACTTATGTGTATATGACTTATTCGATGTAATTTCTCTCCTGAACTGAAGATTTTTATCATCTGCTATATATACTGCCGACAATTTTGAGGTCAGTAAATCTGCTGGTTGTTTCATTTCAAAAAATGTTCTTTACTTCTTTATTTAAGAACCCAAACAATCAGAAAGCAGTACTATTTAATAATTATTGAAATATGTGTATTATAGTTGTTTACCAAAATCATTCTCCTATTTTTCTAAACTAAGATAATATTCTTCCTGTGTAGAATGTTGAACCTGTCGTAGAAAACACGGTGATTAAAACGTGGCAACGTCTTGCGATTTCCGAAGCATACCCTGCGGGAGGGTTCCCCAGTTTACCTGGGGCAGCTTTTAAATGGGACGGTATTTCTCTACCTGTTCTCATCTCCGAGTGCGATGTCACTTTGTGGCGGTGGTTTCGAGACAAACGTTTCAAACTGTGTAAAACCAATAAATAACTCGATGAATGAATTAATGTATACTGAAATGAATTGTGCTTGCCGGTGCATCTTTTCCAAGAATCAGTATAATATATCGATGGCGTAAGTGCAAAATGTATTCGCAAAAAGCAACACTTTTCAGGAAAAACAAAAAATTTTGTAGTGATAGAAATTATAATTTTGACATTATTTAAACCATTCGTAATATATTCCATAGAAATATTTTATTATTTCAGTTTGTTGTGTAAAAAGTAGTGTGCTATCTTTTTGTAAACTCAAATGATAAAATTTGTATTATATCCTGAATTTAATAATATTTCAACTTAGTTCTTCTTTTTATTGAGTTAATGCCTCGACAACTAAAGATCATTAGCATGGTAGTCAGGTACCTAGTGTAGTGTGTGTGTGTGTGTAGAGTAATTGTCTTGATACTTCGTAAAGTCGACGTCATTGTCTTTGCTAAAAGATGCTAATTGTATCCGAACGTCTGCGGTCCCTCCGGTGAGTACCGATCGCACAAGGATAGAAATTATTTTCGTTCATTAATTTTTAATAAACGAAAATTTCTCCACGCAGGTGAGATTCGAACTCACGACCTTTAGGTTTAAAGGTAGGCGCCCTTACCACTGAGCCACAGAGGGGGTTCAATTTAGTTATTGAAATCATATATATATATATATATATATATATATATATATATATATATAATGACTATTCTCTTAACCCTTCGCGGCATGGGTGAATTTGTTTTACACCAAAGCTCGGGTGGTATCTAAGAGACACACATTATGTATTTAAATATTTTACAAAAAATGAAAAAAAAAAACAATTTTTTATGATACAATTTTTATTGTCTACCTTCTTTTATAACATAAAACATATTTTATCAATTTAAACAAACAATAATTCTTTATTTGGAACTGATACAAGCAAACCTCAAAAAAAGAGAACAATGGTAAATTTTTGCAAATATTTGTAACTTCAAAATTTTGTGTAACACAATCTTGACACATGGGCTGTACATGTTTCAGGCAAATCCATTTTCTACATTTTTTGCAACGATATCTTGTTTTCTTATAACAATAAGTATATAATAACTCAATAAGTATATATTAACAATATATACTTATTGGTTTCCCAATAGGGACGTCCTGTTTTTAAAATGTTATTACGGCCATTTTGAAAATGTTAGAACTGTCATTTGTTGACGTTTGTATTTATTATGCTCTAACAAATTGTCATGGCAAGACATACGCTTGAACAACGTTTGGAAATTATCCTAAAATTTTATGCTAATAATCGTTCTTTTGTGGATATCTATCCTGCGTTACGTGAAAGTTATAGACCAAATCATGCAAAAGTGTCCTTAAAACGTAATTCTCAAGAACTTGGACTCATCATAATGATAACTTGGCACATTCTGAGAAAACATTTAGGCCTACACCCTTACAGGGTTGTTCTGACTCAAGAACTAAAGCCACTTGATCATCATAAGCGTCGTTTGTTTGCTGATTGGGCTCTAGACAAACTCGAAGATAATTTTTTGTAAAAAATAATATTTTCCGATGAAGCTCATTTTTGGTTAATCGGCTTTGTGAATATGCAAGATTGTCATTTTTGGAGTGAAAATAATCCACATGAGATTCTTAAGAAGCCTTTGCATCCAGAAAAAGTCTGGTGTCTGGTGTAGTTTATGACATGGTGGCATCATCGGACCTTATTTTTTCGAATATCGTGTAACAGTCAACGGTGAAAGGTATCGAACGATGGTAATGGATTTTTTGTGGCCTCAGTTGGATGAAATGGATTTGGATGGCATGTTTTTCCAACAGGGCAGTGCCACATGTCACACTACTGCCCCAACCATTGATTTATTGAAGGAAAAGTTCCCGGAAACATTGATTTCTCTTGATGCCAGAGATCCCAGGAGAATTCAGCAACTTCGACCAGATGCTTGGCCTCTAAGAAGCTGCGATTTAACACCGTTGGATTATTTTTTATGGGGCTATGTTAAGTCATTGGTCTATGTGAACAAATTTCAATCTATTGAAGACTTGAAGAGGAACATAGAGCACACCATTCGTGAGAATGAATACGGATATTTTGCATAAAGTGACCGAAAATTGGGTTCATCGGATTCGCTCCTGCAAACGTACTCGCAGTGGATATTTGAATGATGTGTTATTCGGAACATAATTGTTATCTATTATATTTTGCAATAATTTTTTTTATTTACAGCAATTTTTACCGTTTTCGTTTAAAAAAAAACATCAGGACATTCTTATTGGGAGACCTCTTATAATGGCTATATGTAATGTTATCTCATAAGACTTGCAAAGACAATACAAATATTTTTTGGATTTGTAAATAGAAATAATCTACCCAGTTCAGTCAACGTGTTCATAAAACTAGAAACGGAATGGGTTTTTAAATGGCATTTATCATTCACTTAATTGTTATTAGTCTTAATCAGACAAATTCAGAATGTTATCAATAATATAATATTGTCGGATAATTATTTAAAAAAAATACTGAATAAAGTGTTTTATTATTCAACCTCCATCCTCCATCCTGTGCTCTACAGCACATTTTGAACTCTGGCCTCTCTTAGCAAACCTCTCCATTCGTTACCGTCTGTAGGCGTTCTTCTCCACGATCGACTGCCAATTAGATGATTTTTTGCATCCTCATCCACATAATATTTCCATCGCTCCCCCAGTCTTCCAAGGTCTCTTTCCCTGCGTTCTTGCATACAACAGTTTTTTTCTGGAAGCCTGTTTTTTCGTGTATATATATATATATATATATATATATATATATATATATATATATATAATATATATATATATATATATATATATATATATATATATATATATATTGTTTGAGTTTAGTTCTTGAACAATATATATTTTTTAGTGGATTCTCTTGGGCTTAGGATCATAAAAAAAATTAGTGTCATACTAAGACATTTTTATATATTTTTTTTTCAACGTTTCGGCAGGAAATCCATGGCTTTTTCAAGAAATAATATTGACTAAAAAAAAACATTTTATGACAGACATAATACGGTTAAAAAGTTAAACTTTTGACTTATAAAGCATGTAAAAATTCGGTATTAACAAGTAGACGTCACAATTAAAATAATATTAAAACATAGGACATACCTACTAAGTCACTACATATTAAATGTATTTTAAATCAAATGTGTTGTTTATTGATGTTAGTTTATCGTTTAAAACAATCAGTTGTTTTAACATCATAGGCGTTCTGAGATTGACTTTTTATGTGTTTTTAAATTAAGTTAAAATATATTTTGTTCAAATTTTTGACATCTTTTTTATCATTTATTGCGTTATTTTTTTTATTTGTATAGACTCTAAAAGCTCTCTCTTCTTTCTGTTGGGTTGACTTTTTAGGATCGTGGTTTTCTTAAAATCAAATTTATGTTTTTTTTTTCGTTTTCATGTTTTGTGAGGGCGGTTGAGTTTTTTTTGTCATGTTTGTGGGAACGTATTCTTGAGTTAAGTAGCTGACTGGTTTGTCCAATATAAACTCCATCACAATTCGAGCAGAGAATTTCATATACAACATGCGATCTTTTTAATAGAGGGGTTTTTGTTTTCAATCTTGTAAAATTCCTTTTCAAAAGATTGTGCCGTTTATGAGCAACCGTAATATTATGTTTAGACAGAAGATTTGAAATTTGTTCTGATAATCCTTTTATATAGGGGAGAGACATATAGTTTTTCTTTACCGTGTTGGTTTCATTGCTATTATTGTTATTGTAAAATTTATGCAAATGCGATTTGAAAGTGTTGTCGATAAGGTGGTGTGGGTATGAATTAACTGTTAGTGCTGTTTTTGCTTTTTTAATGGCCTGAGGTCTATTGATAGGATCGGATAATCTAATAGCTCTATCAGCGAGTCCGATAAGTACTGATTTCTTTTGAGACAGGGGATGATGAGAGTTAAAATTCAGATATCTCGACGACCAGGTTTTTTGGTGTACCATGAAGTAGTTATAGTGCTGTTTTTTCTATGCAAGGTCAGGTCCAGAAAATTAATTTGATAATTTTTTTCAATTTCTAATGTGAATTTTAGTTTTTGGTGAAAGTTATTGAATTCATTTAGTAAATTATCCATTTTATCCTCTGGTGCTGCACTCCTAAATCCTCTGGTACTGTATCTCCTAAAAGTGAAAAATAAGCACAGCCAGTCCCTTCTATCGATTTATATGCATATGCGTATGTCACAGAGGCAGAAAAAAGAAAATCAGTAGCATGAGATATGCCGATGACACATTCATAATCGCTTCAAAACAAGAAGAAATGGAAAACATAGTGGGATGTCTCGAGGAAAAAAGCAAAAAGTATGGGCTACAGCTAAATAAGAGCAAATAAAAAGCATTATAGAAGGCAGAGCAAGATCAATATTCAATGCATTAAAGAGATTGGAGGCTTCGAAATAATAAATAGTTTTATATACCTGAGGTCGCTCATAACAGACCAAGGATGATGCGACGGAGAGATACCTAGAAGGCTTACTATTGCTACAACAGCTGTAGTGAAGTGTAATGAAATGTAAAAAATAAAAATTTGGAAAAACTCAACCATAACAATACACACAAAATTAAGGCTGGTAAGAGCATTAATTTGAGGGCAGAGTTAAAGAAACAAGACCTAGGGGAAGATTTCTAAGCCGCTAGATGGATGAAACAATAATACTGATTAACCGAAGGTTACATGAAGCCGAGCAACTAGTCCAGGACAGAGAAGGATGGAAGGAAATTATAACAAAATATAAAAATTTGAGTGTACAAAGAAATCGATTTGATTTGTTTTCAACTTCAGTACCGCAACTATTTTCATTACCCTTCATTACCCACAACTTCCTCTAGTAACTGGAAAAAAATTATAAGTTTTAGATATTCAAAACTTAAATCGAAAAGAAAACAAAACAAATTAGGACTAGAATTAAATAAATAAAATTAAAATTAAACGTTCTGTAGAACAAGCGCCTAACGATATATGTTAGGAAAATTTTCGTGGATAACATTGTAGCGATATTGAAATATGGTCATTAAAGATTTTAATATACAGGAACGATATACACATTGATATAAAAATCGTTAATGGTAATTTATATTCGTCGTTTAGTTAAATTGATTGTTTTCGCACGTAGCACTTTTTAAGTTTATCACGTACAATATATATATATATATATATATATATATATATATATATATATATATATATACCGTGTTAGCCAAAGGTCAAGTTGAGTCTGAGGAGTAGGCAGAATAAGACCTCAGTGCCGTTTGATGGTTCTTGTATTTATACAGGACAAGATACTGTTAATCACAAGTAAGGGGAGTAAGCAGATTAAGACACCGAATCTGAATCATATCTCTTTTAGTGATGACTACAAAATGAATGCCGAAACGTTGAGTATTAAATTCTTAACGCGGTTCTTCCTGAAAACTTAGTATTTTCATGCAAATTAATTTCAAATGGAAAATCACTGGCCCAAGCTAATAAGTTTTTGTATCAATAACGATATATTATTAGGTAGTCTTGGCACGTCACAGCATATTTAGTAATGTAATAATGAAATGTTTAAACCTCAAAACCCAATCCACTGGTACGGACCATTTCCAGAAATACAAATCTTGTTATGAGTGTTTATTTTTTTCTCTTTAATAACCGCATAAAAAATATCATAAAATATAAAGAGAATCAAACAGTCCCCTGCTAAAATTTGAAATCCGCGCTGAGTCAAATTTTGTTTTGGTGCGGGACATTTAGATCGTGAACGGGACCCAATCGGTGTGAACTTTGTTCTGTAGCGAACTAAGGGTAAAGACATACACAGCTGTTTTAACCGAAGCGTTTAACGCGTCGGTGGCTTCGTGTAAAGACAGACACAGCGTTTCTAACCGAAGCGTTTAACGAGTCGGTAGTGATTTTAAACACGATATGTCTAGAGTTTGATAGGGTTTTTGACACAACGTATTGTATTTGTCAGTATTGTACATGCGTTGAAAATTTTACAAGAAAAAAACAACAAAAACGTAGAATGTTGATACATCCAATTATCAAAAAAGTGGAACAAAAAGGGCTTTTTCATATGTTGTTTGCTGTGCAACAACGATGTGCAAACGATGTGCAACAAGACGATGAAACATTTTTTAACTTGACTAGGATGTCGCGAGATACTTTTGATAAGTTGCTCACAATTTGTCAAGATATTTGTCAAGCGATACACGTATGAGAAAATCAATAACACCAGAGGAAAAATTGGTAATAACTGTTCGGTAAGCAACTAAATTCTTAGCACTCTATCACTATATTCACTCTTCCCCATATCCCAAAGTGTTGGTCGGTTTTCTACTTCGGTAATAAGCTTTTCTACATCAAATTTTTCTCCAGCCATTTCTAAAATTCAAAAATCGATACAAAAACGCGCGTGTGTGTACAGAGCTATCAAAACACCTCCCGTGAACATCCAACACCTCTCGTTTTTAAAACAGATGCGATTCCAGACATCTACCACCAACCGACTCTGTTTTAAAACTGCCTTGGGAAACGAGGCGGTCAGAACCGCTGTGTTGTTTTACACCATTATAATTCAATACATGATGCATCGACTTGGAAACCGATGCGTTTAACGCTTCTGTTAAATCCGATGTGTGTGTCTTTACACTAAGTGGGCAACTAAGTAGATAAGTATGCACTGCACCCCCTTTGACCTTTGCCCCCATTTTTTAGTGGCGGCGCCATTGTTTGGTGAAGGCGTATATTCTATCACAGGTCACTACACGTCAAAACGCCACGTTTTGAAGTGACGTGTGACGTCAAAGTTGATAACACTTCAGTGCGTTTTTAAGTCGTCAAAAGCATTTACATTTAAGTTTTATACATACAACAAAAGTTATTCGCAATGAAATTTAAACGTAATAGTGTGATAGCCTTATCTTTGGCTGGAAAATCACAACCAGCTATTGTTAATAAAATGTTAAAGTTAATAAAATGTTTATGTATCGCACCATAACTCGTTATATTGATACTGATAGCATTGCTAAACGCTATGGTGGTGGACGAAAAAAAACAGTAGCATCACCTAAAATGGTTCGGAAGGTGAAGGCTCGACTTGAGTGAAATCCACTTCGTAGTGATAATCAAATGGCCAAAGAACTAAAAATATCCTAGCAATGCATGCAACGAATATTGAAAATGGAGCTCAAGGTCAAGTCTTACAAGTTCCAAAAAGCACACAATCTTACACCAAAGCAAAAAAAGTTCGGCTTGAAAGAGCATAGGAGTTGTTAAGCCTGCGCGAATGTGGCGAATATCCGAACATAGTGTTCTCTGATGAGAAAAATTTCCCTATTGAGCAGTTCATAAACTCTCAAAATGATCGTGTTTACTTGACCGAACGTACCTACGAAAGTTTGGGCTTACGAATGGCCACCCGAAGTAATTTCTCACCTTCTCACCTCAAGTAATGGTATGGGCAGCTGTAACCGCCGATGGACGCTCTCAAATCGTTTTTATTGAATCTGGTGTCAAAGTCAATGCAACTTATTATCGGGCAAATGTTTAAGAAGCTGCTTTAGAGCCGTTTGCACCCAAACATTTCAGTTGTAGACCATGGACGTTCCAACAAGACACGGCACCATCTCATAAAGCTAGTGTGAACCAAGAATGGTTTAAAAACCATGTTTCACACTTCATTTCATCCACACAATGGTTTTCGAATTCGCCAGATGCAAATCCGATGGACTATTCCATCTGGTCCATATTGGAAAGCAAGGTGAGGACTAAAAAATATGCCACTATGGATGCGCTGAAGAAAGCGATTATACGTGAATGGTCCAAAATATCGCAAGATCACATTCGTGCAGCATGCAACTCATTTTTTAGTCGTTTGAAGGTCATAGTCAAGGCAAAAGGTGGCCACATCGAACTAAAGTGAGTGGATTCTGAAATTTTGATTGTTTTCACACGTTTTTGTCATTTTCACACACAGAAAATATGGTCGTTTAAATAGGTATTAGTTCAATTGCGTAACCCTGTATATTTTGATTTCAATCTAATATTATTTGTTCTATACACAAATATTTTAATATTCACTAGTAAATTATAACAATGCATATCACTTCCTACATCACCTACTTCCCCATTTATTTAACATCAAAATTCATAAGAAATTATTTGTAGAGGACTGAAATCTGTATTAAAAACAAATGTTAAAATTGATCTAGAAATTAAGCGTACTCCAAAATTTTGCAAAAATATAATAGATTATTCAGGCCACCTCTTAAAGTGAGGCCACACGCGATACAAGAATGTGTATGACATGTTGCGTTTGGTCATATAGATGATTCTGATATTTGACAATATTTGAATTGCCAAAATTTTTATTTTGTGATTTATTTTTTATTGTTGAGAAAGTAGCAATAATAAAAATGTTTTATTCAGGCACTTAAACATACTATAAGAGCACAGTTTCAGAACCAGTCGTTTTTTTACTCATTATATTGAAATATTCGCCGTAAAGCTCGTATTGTCAATTCGTCCATTCGTAAAAAATGAACAACTTTATGCACGTGTTTCATAAATTACTATTTAGGAATAATTTCTCTAATAATTAAAATTTCTCGTTTTATGATGTTTTTCGCCATTTATACTTATTTTAGTTTGTTTGAAAGAGAAATATGTGTATCCTCAAAAACTACCTGTACTTTTGAATGAGTGTTAATTTAACATATGAGACGGCAGATAAACTTGAAAGAGCTGTTTAAATTCATTAACTTTTTCGAGCAGTCTATAAACTTTTTCGCCATTTGAGATAAATCTTATATTGTCAATGTTTTTAGAAGAAACGTAAATTAAATCGGCATTTTCTGTAAAACGGAAAGTAATTTAACATCAGTTATTGCGAAAATGCGATTTGCAATAAATAACATTTATTAACAAGCTTAATTGCTAAAATCAATAAAAGAATTTAAAATAAAAAGTTTAAATGGCGGAAATTTATTAGATGTGTAGGAAATATAGTTTTTATACAAAGAAATTATCTAATAGAAAGGTTAGCAAGTTAAGAATTTTCATCTTGGTGCTAAAATCTTGTTTTTTGTGGACAAAAACTTGGAATGCTTTGAACTAAGAAATAATTTTCATATACAAAGTATTGGCAACAATTATCTTCTAATTATGTATAATCGCGAATCCACAAACTAGTGACAAAAACAATAAAACTATCTGTCATATGTCAATATTAAATTTTAAAGCAGAACGACAGCTTAGCCACGCCTTGAGATTTACAATTTTAATTATTACAATTTCCTTTTTAAATTGATATGGAAGAAAATTATTATATAAAATGTTTATTCTTCCTTTAAAAGTTTAAAATAAAAAAGTTACCTTGGTTTCACTAAGTTACACTTTACTTTAAATTTCTGGGGCTAGGAACTGGAACTCAAACTCTCAATTCATCTCTATACTATGAAAAAAGTATCATAAAACGGCTGCTTAGGACATCGAGGTTGAAATTGGGACACTGAAACAAAAACTTTGGAAACTCTTCTCCTTAAAAAAGTGGAACTGAACACAATTGCAAAATGTGGTTAACTTTTGTGACAATAATGTTGAGAAGACTCTGAGGTTTCCAGAGCAACAACCAACACGAGGAAAGGAATGCCAAACATTTAGAATATATATATATATATATATATATATATATATATATATATATATATATATATATATATATATATATATATATAAATATATAATATTTGTCTATTATTTTCTTCTTTGTATGGTGCCACTCCTAAGAAGATTGGATATCATCATATGGATGGTCTAACTTCATGAACTGTCCTTCTAAAAAATGCAATTTTCAAACGGTTACACTGAAACATTGATCTATTAAAAAACACACCTATAAATCATGAAAAATCTAATTGCTAAACATTGAATCATCTAAATGAGCGATGAGATCACTAAAATTCATGTAAAGATTTGTTGAAAGATTAATAAATATATATTAGAGAATTTTCGGTGCACATCAAACACTTCAACAAACAAATGCTCTGGTACAACATGCTTATCATTTCAGGATTTTACGAAATATCCACTCGCAATAAATCACAAATTATTAAACATCAAATGTTTTACATTTCAATTTCTAAGCTGTTTTCAAATCATAATTTTTAATATCGCATACAATGCTACTCTCAAGGTAAATGGAATCGATAGATGGAGAGACTGATAAATTGTGAAGTTCATATTCAAAATTTTATTGCCTAATATCATTTATAACTTCTTGGAAAGAAACATGTTAAATACGCAAAGATGTTCTTACTCAAATTGGCTATACCAATTTTGGTGACGGCAGCTAAAAAAAGGGATGCAGAGGATCTGTTATATTATTTCCCCTGGTTTCTAAGTCTTCTTCGATCCCGATCTTTCATCCATCTATCCTGCCTTGTATTATTAAAAATGTAGTATGGTATACCTCTCTAGATAATGCATAATATGCCCAAAATATTTCATTTGCGATTTTCAACTCTGGCAGGAGTAACTTTAGTTATGGAGGTAGCTGGCTACCTCCATAACTTTTCCCATCCGCTACAAGAAACTTCGGTATCAATTCTATCCACGTGACTTATTCGTAGGATGGTTCAAAACACTCAGATTTAAATGGCTTTTGAATTTCTAAGAAGTGTATCCTTCTATATGTAGCCTTCGACACCATATAAAAGAGTATAAAATTATAACATCTTGCTAATCCAATTCTCAGTCTAAGTGGTACTGATTCAACATAAGACTTTCTTCATCTTAAAAATACAGCTCTAGCCTTCTCTTTATGTTCATGTACCAGTTCTCATTCAGATTACAACTAAGGTAAGTGATATTGTTGGATCTCTTAACTTGTTCTTCATAAGCTGTTACCGCTTATGGTTATATTGGCGTTTTACTGACAAACTTCACCTTTCTCTTTGTGGTGTTTAGCTTCAGTCTATATTCATTACAGGCTGTGGTAATCCTATTAGTTATTGAAGTTTATCATAATTATTTGCAATTAACACCGTGTCATTCACGTACCTCAAATTATCAATATTGACGCCATTAATTTTAATATCATATGGAACAATATACAATGCTTTGTTGAAAACGAACTCAGAATAGACCTTAAATATAAATGGAGGCAAAATGCAGCCCTGTCTTAGTCCTCTTTATATTTGCACCTTTTCAGAATTATTCTGACCAATGTTGCACATTATTTCCATTAAAGATTTTTAATTATTCGTAGCGTTTTATCATTAATATTTGCCTGTCGAAGAATGGTTATAATTTCAGTATCTTTTACTCGATCAAAGGCCTTTTTGAAGTCAATAAAACACATAAACCGGGTGGCCGACAAATCTGCATTTTTATACCATAACCCTTGAATACTAAATAGTTCTTCTCAGATTCCAAGGTTATTGCGGAACCCACACTTTGAGTAAAACTTTTTATACATCTTTGAGTAAAAAAATCGAAAAAATCTTTTTAACACATGGTTCATTAAGCTGATACTTTGGTAGTCACCACATTTTTTCACATTTGCTTTTTTGGGTATTGTCACAAAAGTCGATAGCAGCCAATGCGTTGGTATATAGCTAATCTCATAAATTTTGTTAAAAAGATGAAGGACAGTTTTTAACCTGAACTTTCGAAGAGCTTCATTATTTCACTCGGTATTTCATCTGGTCCCGCCGCTTTTTTGGTCTTTGTTCTCGTTCTATTTCATCCATAGTTATGTCAGATCCTGTTACTACTTCTTTAATTTCTAGATAGGATCTTTCACCATTAAATAGTTCCTCAATATACCGTATCCATTTTATCCAAATCGTTAGTTCTTTTATTTTTTATATATTATATATATATATATATATATATATATATATATATATATATATATATATATATATTATGCCTCTACCTTCGCTTTATATGTATGAAACACTGTTGGAAATTCACGATAATAAAAATAAGTTTACTATAAACTCCCAATTACATGATCATCTAACAAGATCGAGGGATTTAATTAGGTCACAACGATTCAGACTATCAAAGAGCACAAAGAATTCAATTGATATTCACTTGTATAACTATCTGCCTAACGAAATAAAAATTCTGTCTCCACCACTGTTTAAAAATAGGATCAGAAAGCATTTTTTAACATATTGTTTTTACTCAAAGACAGAATACCTCAATACACCTTTGTAACGTGTACCCAGTTTGGTCAGAATACTGTCGTCGATTTACTATCTACATATCACATTGTATTATTGCTATTAAAATATACTAAGTTTTATGTATTAGTTTATTTAGTCATCGATTCGGGAATATTCTTAATTATTTGTACATTTTTGTTACTTCCATATTTCAAAGATTTTTTATGTGACAGTTTAGGTTTGTTTTTTTTTGGTTAGAGATCTTTTTTATCTTAAATTTTTAATTTTAATTCTTCTGCTAATACTTACATATGTATATTACTTTAGCCAATATGGTCAAGTTAATTTTAAGTTTACATTATTATATCTTTTATTGTATTTTTTATACGGACTTCAAACTTTATGTAAAGTGGTCAATAAACGTTCTATCTATCTATCTATTATATTAAATGCATCATGTTTCATAGTAGCTCGTCAATTTTCAAACTGTTTTTTTTTAATGATGCTTTTGCAGCTCGTATTTTAGTTCTTATCTTCTTATTAATTCATTTATAAATTTCGACGTTTTGCTTCGCAAATTTACGTCTTTCATGTAGTATGTTCAAAATAATATCGTTCGTTCACTACTGCTTTTTTCAATTGGTTTTAAGTTTGATTTGATTTGCTTATAATCATTTTGATTTGGATATAATATTTCTCGATGGATTCTTGTTGTTCGTTATCCTCAAAATTTCTCTCTAAATAATTTGCAGTCAACTGACTATTGTTTCTAATAAAATCCATATCGAGTGTGTTAATATTAAGCAAAATGTATTGGAAATATATACGTCTATGTCACCGTATAGCCACAGAATAATAAACAATTGTTTATTATTCTTTGGTATAGCACTCTATTATAAATATTGATATGACACTTAACGGCAGTTAATTAACTGTCAATAAATGTTTTTATTTCCGTAGAGCACTGTGGGATAAAAAGTGCTATAACCAATGACGTATAATATATAGACTCGGTGAACGCTTTAAAAAGTGTCCAAAACATGAATACCTTTGTTATTGTTTATTGTTTTGATACGAAGATGCACGAAGTTCATGATTTCTTACGAAGCATCACGAAGTTGATCTTGTGTTTGAAAACATCATGGACGTACTCCATTTTGTGTGACAAGCAAATTTTATTTTAAATTGTTGATAGTTATTTACTTACTATTTTAGTAAAATGCCATACTATTTTATCAAAATAATTATTTCCCTTATAGACGGGAACAAAAAGAAATCATAAATATTTAATTTTAATTAAAAAAATAATTATTGTCATTAACATATAAATGAGCACGCCGCTGTTCTAATAAACATACCTTCAACCTTGAGCCGAGATCTTTCGGACACTCGATTCTATAGCGAGAATAGGGGACTGCGTAGTCTATATATACGTCATTGGCTATAACCATCGAACGAACTGTCATAAATTGTGGGCGCTAATGTGTAACGATATAACTATTCTCTGAAAGTTGGGAGCCAATTGTTAAGACTTCGTCTAGCTTAGTCTTTTATCTCAATTGCAAATCTGAAAAATGAGTTTGGCTGGGATAAATAAAACAGAATATTAACTAATCATATTTATTACACTAATCATATTTAAAATTGTAATTTATGGCTACATGTAGTTGATAGAATAGATTGTTGATGGCTTCAGGCTGGTTGGATCGATTGTAGCTGAATGAACAGATTTAAAGTTGATGAAGATGCAGGAGATTCAATCCGTTGTAGTTTCAAGCAGCTGTTTAGTTCTGCATGATATCAAGAAAAAATTATTTATGCCAAGAAAAAACCCAGAGAAGAGATATATAACTGAATTTACAAGCAGAAATTCGCTTTAAATAGACATGAAATTTTAGTGTTAACAGAAGAATTCTACGAATGTCATGGACTCAAAGAATATCAAAAGCAAAAGTTACTAGAAGAATAGAAAATGAAGCTGAAATAATATTGACTATCAAAAGAAGAAAACTTGGATACTTTGGCCATGTTATAAGAGGGCAAAGATACTCAATATTGTAGCTTATTATGCAAGGAAAAATTCGAGGAAAGCAAAATGTGGGAAGATGAAGAATATCGTGGCTTAAGAACTTTAGGGAATGGTTTGAATGCAGTAGTGCAGAACTATTTAGAGTGGAAGTCAACAGGATCCGCATAGCCATGATGATTTTCAACCTTCAATAGAAGATGGAACTTAAAGAAGAAGCAGATAAGGCATTTCACTTCCATTAAAATTAAACTGACATAACAGAACGAAAGTACCAACTGACAAATTTATTTTTTCACTTGAAGTGAAACAACATTAATCGTAGGAGATTTTAATGCCAAAGTGGATTGAGGAAAAGTGGAACATATTTGTGGAAATTACGGACTGGGCAATCGCAATGATAGAGGTGACAGACTACTACAATTTTGCCAGGAGAAACAACTAACTATCATGAACACCTGGTTCAAGCTACCACTACGGAGGCTATATACGTGGAAATCACCCGCAGATAATAAAAACAATTGTGTCCGAAATCAAATCGATTACATTATTATAAACCAGCGATATAAAAATGCAGTAACGGATACAAGAACATACCCAGGCGCAGATGTTCCATCGGATCACAACCTACTAGTGGCTAAATTAAAAATAAAGTTCAAAATGCTAAAAAAGACTGTCAAAAGAAAAACCGACATCAATTTATTTAAACAAGAAAATATACAAAGTATGGTAAAGACTAAACTCAACGAGGAATGTGAAAGACTCCAAAGAGAGTTATCACCAACTACAGAAGGCTTATGGACTGAAGTCAAGAATGCTTTTACTAGCGCCGAGAAATATATAAAAGACACTAATAACAAAAGAAAATCTAAACCCTAGATGACACAAAAAATTCTGGGAATGATGGATACTCGAAGAGCCTACAAAAATAAAAATAATGAAAAATATAGGGAGATACATCGTCAAATCAAGAAAGAAATAGCTACCGCAAAAGAAGATTGGATGATAGAAAACTGCCAAGAGATCGAAGAATTAATAAAGAAACATGACAGTCAAACGCTTCACAAAAAAATAAAAGATCTAGCTGGAATGACAAAACAAAGACTCCCTTGTAGATTAACAAACGACGAGGCGATCTAAACAACGTATGGGGACATTACATAGAAGAACTATTCTCGGACACACCACTAAACAACATAATATATAAAAACCATGAAACCAGTCCTCCTATATTAAAACAAGAAGTAGAGAGAGCAATCAAAAACACAAAAAATTGGAAAGCCCCTGGCCCCGATGACATACATACGGAAGTCATAAAGCTACTGGAAGAGAAACATTTAAATATAATCGTCAAATTATTTAATCAAATATATACAAGCGGTGAAATTCCACAAGACTGGTTAAAATCAGTCTTTATTCCCCTTCCAAAAACTAAGGGAGCAAAGAAGTGTGGTGATTTCAGACTTATTAGTTTAATGTCGCATATGTTAAAGTTATTCTTGAAAGTTATTCACCAACGCATTTATAAAAAATGTGAACAGGATATCAGTGATGAACAATTTGGCTTCCGAAATGGATTTGGGACACGGGAAGCATTAACCAGTTTTATTATACTGCTGCAAAAATGTCGAGACCAAAAAAAGGACCTCTTTTTATGTTTTATTGACTATCAAAAGGCCTTCGACAAAGTAAAACATGATAAGCTGATGGATTGCCTTCACAAAAAGGGACTAGACGAGAACGATTTTAAAATTATCCAAACGCTGTATTTTAACCAAACTGCAGGAGTTAGAACAGAAGCCGGTGACACAGAAATATTCAATATCAAGCGAGGTGTACGACAGGGGTGTGTATTGTCACCACTACTTTTCAATATATATTCTGAAGAAATCTTTGCACGAGCACTAGAGTAATCAAGAGAAGGTGTTAAAATTAACGGCAGAGTTCTAAATAATGTACGATACGCCGACGATACGGTCCTAATTGCAGAGAGCGCACAGGATCTCCAGACACTCTTAACAGCATTAACGTCAAGAAAACAAAAACAATGATTGTCTCCAAAACATCCATCCATCCATCCACCCATGGCTTTAAACGTGAATGGTAACATTATCGAAAATGTCGAGAAATTTCGATATCTAGGGTGCTGGATAACGAAAGATATAGATCCAGACATAGAAATAAAATCGCGAATTGAACAAGCAAGAAATGTCTATTTAAGAATGAAACAAATGTTTACGTCCCAAACACTCAATCTCAAAATCCGATACCGAATGCTGAAATGTTACGTTTACAGCACCTTACTATATGGAATGGAGGCCTGGACCTTCAAAATCAACTGACTCAGGCGTTTGGAAAGTTTTGAAATGTGGTTATTTCGAAGGATGCTGAAAGTCCCCTGGACAGCGCATATGAGCAACGAGCAGGTCCTACACAAGATGGGTACCGACAGAGAACTCTTAAAAATAATGAAAACACGGAAAACCTCATATTTGGGACACATATACAGAAATGAGAAATACCAGCTACTGCAGCTTCTTATAGAGGGGAAGGTAGAAGGAAAACGTGGTCCTGGTAGACGGCAGGCGTCCTGGTTGAAGAACATTCGTGAGTGGACTGGTTTGAATTCTCAATCTTTAATAAGAAAAGCCAGGGACAGAAATGATTTTGCTGAGGTTATCGCCAACCTTCATTGAAGACGGCACCCAAAGAAGAAGAACTTGAAGTGGAGTATAGACATTTTATATATGTCTATGGCATAGAATAGAATCAGGCCTGAATACGGGGAATATAATATAATAAGTAAAAACTAAACTTGTGAATCTAGTGAAACAGAACCAGAGTTACATATGTCGTTTAGAGTGCTTGTAGATTGAAATGGAGATAGGCTGATAATGTGGCAAGAATAAAGGATGCAAGTTTGGAAGAAAAGGTAACGACATGAAAACCAAGAACAGATAAACGAAATACAAGAAGTCCACCTACCACAAATGGATACATGTGGCTCAAGGCTGTGCACTCTGACTTAAAATTTAAGACTTTAAGATTTAAAACGGGCTAATAATGATAATATTGACTTTTTATTGAATTAGATACTCTTTAATAATTATATATGATTTCTAATGCCAAAGTAAATAGTGGCAGCTTAGTATAATTCGCTTAACATATTTTTTTATATATTAAGATGATTTTTATGTTCGTTAACATTTTATTATTGTTCTTTAACAACGCCTCTTGATAAAATAATCTACGTCTAAAGGAAATATTTTATTCAACATAGTAAGTAAATATTGATGCATCTGACGCTTTCGTCTTAAAATAATTATACGTCTTCGATAATGACATCACTGTGATTGGGATTCAGCGAATAATCCATTATTTTCAAATATTGCGAAATGTTACAGTCTCGAAACATAGTCATTTATCGTCATTTATAGGTATTTATGATCTGATTTTGCTAACCTAATTTTTAAATAAAACTTACAGTACAAGATATGTAGTCATAAGAAAATAGTAGTATATGTCATAAGAAAACTCCACATACTATAACCGATTCGCCGGGAAAAATGATAATAGACGACCATGAAATTCGAACAACCTGGTGTAATTATATAAGTGAACTGTATAATGATGATAGACCCGAAGAACCGGAGACTTTAGTTGAAGGTGAAGGACCAGAAATACTAAAATCAGAAATACTGCATGCTATAAAGTTAGCTAAGAACAAGAAAGCCGTTGGCCCTGATAACATACCGACAGAGATGTTAAAGCTTATAAATGAGGAGAACATTGGAATACTGGTCAAACTTTTCAATGATGTTTATTCTACTGGTGATATCCCTGAAGATTGGTTAAAGTCCGAATTCATAACACTACCAAAAAAACAACGTCCTAAAAACTGTAGCGATTATAGAATGATAAGCCTTATGAGCTACACTTTGAAAATATTTCTACGCATCGTCCACAGTAGAATCAGAGATAAATGTGAAGAAGATCAGGACGAAACACAATTTGGCTTCAGAAATGGACTGGGAACTCGGGACGCCCTCTTTGTACTAAATGTATTACTGCAGAAATGTCGAGATCAAAGGAAAGACGTCTTTGCTGTATTTATTGACTATGAAAAGGTCTTTGATCGAGTACAGCATCACAAATTAATTACAATATTAAAAGATAAAGGAGTTGATAGTCAAGACATACGATTCATAGAAAAGTTATACTGGCGTCAAACGGCGACAGCTTGCATAAACGTAAAATCAACAGAAATATGTAAAATACAAAGAGCTGTCAGACAGGGTTGTATACTATTCCCCCTGTTATTTAATTTATATTCAGATAGAATATTTAAAGAAGCGCTGCATAATTTGGAATGGGGCGTGAAAGTTAATGGAGTTCTGATAAATACAATCAGATATGCAGACGATACAGTTATTTTTAGTGATGACATGAATGGATTACAATGTCTTTTAAATGCCATTGATACAGTGGGAAGAGAGTTTGGCCTAAACATAAACTGTTCAAAAACAAAACACATGGTGTTTAGCCGTTTAGCACATCAAGATGCACGATTATATGTTGATGGTCATAGCCATATTACTGAACAACTAGATCCAGATCAAGAGATAAAATGTAGAATTGAGATAGCCCGCACGACATTTTTAAAAAGGAGGTCATTCTTCTGTAATGATAACTTGCAACTTGAACTTCGAAAGCGCATCGTTAAATGCTACATTTGGTCAGTCCTCTTATACGGTGTCGAAGCATGGACATTAAAAATATCCACCATTAATCGTCTGGAGGCCTTTGAAATGTGGCTGCATAGACGTATACTAAAAATTCCATGGACGGCTATGCTGACAAATGTGGCAGTCCTTGAGAGAGCAAATGCTGCTCGCGAGCTGCTTGATAACACCAAATGTAGAAAGATGGCCTATTTTGGACACGTAGTAAGAAGAGACCGATATATTATTCTTCAACTTATTATGATGGGTAAAATCGAAGGACGCAGAGGAATTGGTAGAAAGCAGGCCTCTTGGTTGAAGAATATCAGAGAGTGGACAGGAATAAAGAATGCTGAGCAACTCTTTAGAATAGCTCGAGACAGATACAGTTTCACCATGTTAATCGCCAACGTCAAGGGGATTTGATAGGGCACGTTAAGAAGAAGACAAGATATGTTAAATATTTTGCTGAACCTATATCCGTAATATACTTACATAACTTTATTATTGTAGAATTTTGTAAATAATAAGCATGAATTCGACTGATACTATGGGGAAATTTATTATAACAATACTACTATTTTTTCTTTAAGAAATTACTATTTTTGTTGGAAATAAACCATAATTTAAGCTTAAAGAAAAGTTATATTTATTTTTTTTTTGCTTTTTGAAGCATTGGACATCAGTCCTTCTGAAGTTTATTGGATTTTTGTGCTTCCATTTATTCATGATACTTATTGGTCCTGGAAACGAGTTCGGTGTTTTTCCTGTCCAATTTTACCAGGTTTAGATATATAAGCTACTTGTATCTCAACGCCCTTGGTGTTTATTCTATTTCTATATGATGGTCACTTTTAGCGATTAGAGTACTGACCTGTTAAATCTAACCTTTTTTAGGCACACATGTCAAATTTTAGCGCGATGTAGCAGTTAGTATAATTTTGACATTTGCATAAAGTTAACTTGTTTGGAAAAATGACACTTAAGGAGAAAATGATTTTCGATTATATGTCATTATACATTATTATTTGAGCGATAAAACCATAGATAAATAATATAATAGAAAAATAATATAATAGTAGAAATAGATAGGCAACTCAATGTATAAATTTCGTTCATTGGGACCGCTTGCGGCTGCGGTCACTACTAATTATCTTTTGGAGGGAAATTCAAATGGACACCTCTTACATACATACCATCGAGCAAAAAGACAAACATAACCTTTAGCACCTCTTGCGGGCTATTCCGTTACTGATTAAAATTTACTGGAAAATAAGGATATATAAAAAATGCACAATTTTTTCTAGATATACGTATATTTATTTGTTGTTTAAGATAAATCAGTTATAAACTAATTATTACATATTATTACACATATTTTCAGAAACAAATGTTAAATACTATTGTTGTTTGTTTTCTGACAACTTACTAACATCATCCTTTTTGTAATTTTTCCATGATTTGTAGACAACGGAACAATACAATACTTCACCGTGTTTAGTTTTTTTACTAGCACAACACAAAAATTCTTTGCTACAATAGGTAACTCAAACTAAACTTTAAAATCTAAGTAACCAACTTAAATTAAAATTACTAAAAGAATATGCAAACGAAAGTTAAAGATAATAAAATAAAATTGAAAACCTTTGAATAAATGGAAGATCTGTCATTACTTTTGACAGAATTGACATTGCGGAATTAAGCTTCGTTTGATTATTTTATTGACACCCCGAGACTGTGTTAAAATAAATAATTGGTTACTTCGTGAGAGAGATAGGCTGTCATTTCTCTTTTTTAACTGGGGTTAAAGTGATGGAGGAATGAACCAAGGTCTAATGTTTCTTCAGACTATACTGTCAGTTTTGGTTTCGTGAATTTCGTACTGACCAGATGTCTACCTTATGAAGCGGGAACCATTACACTTTTCGCGTTGATTGGTAACTGTGGATGAAATATTAATCCACTACACACAAGAGAACAGAGTGGACTACCGGCAGTAAATTGAAGCCGACAAAAGTGCTCCTAAGCGGCCCAGAGTGACTTAAGAGGTCCTACTGTTACGTCCACTGTATACACTGTATCTTCTTCTTCTTCTGGTTCCTATCCGTTTCGGATGTTGGAAATCATATTGGCAATCATAACCTTGCTCGCTGCGGCTCGAAACAGCTACGTTGAGGTTTTCTTAAGCCATGTTCTTAAATTCCGTAGCCATGATATTCTCCTTCTACCGGGTCCTCGCTTATCTTTGACTTTACCTTGCAATATAGACTGTAGCAGGGAGTAACGGTGCTGATTTCTCATAATGTGTCCCAGATATTGCAATTTTATGCGTTTGATCGTAAACACAATCTCTGGTTCCTTCTTCATTTTTCCTAGAACTTCCTTGTTCGTGATCTTTGCTGTCCATAATATTCTCAGCATTCTTCTATAAAGCCACATCTCAAATGCTTCAAGTTTTTTAATAGCGGTGTCTGTGAGCGTCCATGCCTCCGCCCCGTACAACAACACAGAGAAAACATAGCATCTCAAATGTCTCATTTTTGTATCAAGGGATATGTTGTGACTTTTGAAGATGGCGCTCATTTTGTTCTTGCCTTTCCTATGCGGCACTTTATTTCCTGTAAGTTGCTCCACTGTTCGTTAATAATAGTTCCCAGGTAACAATATTGTTTTACTCGCTCTATCTGCGTCCCGTTAATGTATAGATGAGCCCCATTTATATTCTCCTTGCTGTACAGTGTATACACTGTAATACACTGTATACAATAGCCAATACTATTATGCGTTATCGAACAAATTCAAGCAGGAACTCAGTGAAAAATGCCCCCGTATGTAAAAAAAAAAAGTGTTGTTCTTCCACGATAATGCTCCGGCACACAAGAGCGTTATAACAATGGCAAAAATTCATAAAATGGGTTTTGAGTTGCTGTCTCATTCGGATATTCTCCTGCTTTGACTCTATTATGTGGCCAAATTATGTAGTACCTAATCTAAAAAAATGGCCCTATGGCTATATGGGTAAATAAAAAATTCAGCCCAAACGAAGAGATAATTGACGAAACAACGCTTATTTTAAATTGCTTTCATAATCGTATTATTCGGAGGCATAAAAAATTTGGAAAATCGCTGAAATCATATCATTCATCACCTTTGAAATAAAAAACATGTTTTTCAAGAAAATTCTTTTATTTTTTTTTATAGAGTCTCCTTTTATCTCAATACAATGATTCCAGCAAATTACCAACATCTTTATGCCGTCCGAATAATACAATTGTGAAAGTTCTGCAAAATAAGCTTTTACTTTGTTAATTATCTCTTCATTTGGGCTAAATTTTTTAATTTTTTGGCAATCTTTTTAGATTAGGGTATACATAATTTAGCACCATAATAGGAACAAATCAGGAAAATAAGCCGGATAGGACAGCAATTCGAATTTTATCTTAATACAATAATTCCAGCTATTTTCCAACTTCCTTATGCCGTCCAAATAATACGATTATGAAAGCTCTGCAAAATAAACGTTTGCTTTGTTAATTATCTCTTCATTTGGGCCGAATTTCTTATTTACCGGCCATATTTCTGGATTAGGGAATACATAATTTGGTCCCACAATAGGGCAAAATCAGGAGAATAAATTGGTTGGAACAGCAATTCGAATTTTATCTCAATATGTCCAAATCGTATTATTCGGACGTCATAAGGAACTTGGAAAATCGCTGGGAGCATTGTATTGAGATAAAAGAAGTGGATGATTGAATTGATGAATCGAAAAACAAAAGAATTTTCTGGAAAAACATGTTTTTAATTTCAAAGGTGGTTGCTTATCAGACCTCCTAGTAAGCTGGCATAAAGTATAATACATATTTTATATAGAAGGTTATTTCTTTTAGTAGTAGTATTGGATAAATCTGGTCAAAATCCGAATATATCGTGGCTCAAATAAGTTTATTGCCTGTTTGAATTTTTCTTGATCTGACACTTCTTTTAATTTACCACGCCAATTTTATCCAAACCCGTAATTTATGGTCTAGAGACTAATGTTCTGAAACTGTATTTTCTTGTGATATTTCTAAGTTATTTAGGGCATTGCCCACAATTTAACCACAAATTCAAAATAAACCAAATCTAAATCGAAAAGTTAAACTAAATGTATTTTCAGTTGAAATTGTGCTTAATTCCCATTCAATTTAGTTGACATTTTTTAGTTACAGACTCAGGAAATCACCCAGTCCCATCAAAAAGTTTCAAGATCTCTTCACCATCCAGAGTTTCATCCAGAACGGGGTGTCAGACAAGGATGTATACTTGTCTGACACACAATTATTCAACATATATGGAAAGTATATTATGCGAAGAGCACTTGAAGGATGGGAAAAGGGCATCTCAATAAATGGTCATAAACTAAACAACCTACGTTTCGCAGATGACACAGCCCTTCTTGCAAATAGTCAAGTAGAGCTGATGGAACTTATACGACTGACCGAAAACGAAAGTCAAATATTTGGTCTGCAATTAAACATATCAAAGACAAAGATCATGATAGTGGATATACTACACAACAATCATCCACACATAACCACAATTGACCGGTTCGAGGTTGTGAGCTTATACTTATATCTGGGATCATTAATCACAAACACAGGGTCATTACAAGAAGGAATTAAACTTAGATGTGATCTAGCAAAAGTTGCCACAGCAAAAATGACCAAAATATGGAAGGAATGTCAAATTTCAAGAGCGATAAAGATGAGGTTGATCAACTGCTTAATATTCCCAATACTGGCCTACGGATGTGAATCTTGGACTCTGAGACAATCGGAGAGAAAAAAGATAGACGCCACTGAAATGTTCTGTTGGAGACGAATATTACGAATTCCTTGGACCGACCGTAGAACAAATAATTTAATTTTAAGAGAGCTAAAAGTTAGCCAACGACTCTCTAGTAAAGTCCATCTCCAACAATTAAAATATTTTGGGCATGTTATGAGAGCAAACACAGAAAACATGGAAAGACTCATAATACAAGGAAAGGTAGAAGGCCGAAGATCACGAGAAAGGTCCCCAACAAGATGGATAGATCAAATTACAGGAATATGCCAAAGACCTATGCATGAATTAAAAGAAATGACCAGAGACAGAGATCTCTGGAGACGGACAATACACGACATCACGTCGACCACTACACTCCCCCTGGGGGGTCAGGATTGAAGAGAGATACTTATGTGAGGGGTCTTTGTGGAGTCTTGACATTTTTACAGTCTACAAGTATATGTTTCATTAAATCGATAAAGCACAAGAACCTATATTTCGTTTTTTATATATAAAAATTTCATGACCAAATAGTTATGATATATTTTTTTTCCATGAACCATGATAATATTTTTTACCAAGTAGTGAAACAATGATACATTCAGTATTTTAAATTTGCCGGAACTAACTACATTTTTTTTAAAAGTACCTACGTGTACCGACTATGTCTTTAATGAAATCACATTACATGCTTTTAAACGCACAATTTTGTGTGATTACATTATACTTAAGCTTGAAATAATTCAAGAAAATTAAAAGATAGCGAAGTATATCTTCTTTCACAACTTTAACGCCGCTTTACTTGATAATCAACGAGTTAAGATCGTGCGATGTCCAAAACGACTAAAAAGAGATACTTTAATAGCCAGAAGCAGTAGCTACGCTTCGAGTGAAGTAGCTGGAGAGCAATAAGGGCCCGAGGCAAGTTAAAACAGAATAAAGAAACGTAGAAGCGGAATAAACGGGGCACACGCCTCACGCGTTGCCCCGGGGCATCCCCGATGGGTGTGGAGCCCGAGCTCGAGCCACACGGTTCTCAATTAGCTACCGGGCGATCGTAATTACAGTGGCCATTCTGAACTCTATTGAATTTTCTGTTCTTCGCAGTGATTACAGGATGTCAGGTCAAAGATTGATTGAAATAATATCCATTCCAATGAGACTAGCAAACAAATCCTTCATGACTGTATAATTTTTAACGCAAATAACTGGTAACTTACAACACAAATCGAAGCATCTACAAATAAATCGATCGAATAAATCGTCCCTACCATTTCCAACTATCGAATGTGAAAAGTGGTACTTTTCAGGAGAGCAAAATAACTTTTTTTAAAGAATTCTAAATCAGCGCTTTGACAAATGGAAAATTTTTTATATTTTTAAAAATTAATGTTAGATTGATATCAGAATAAAACTTACTTACCGTTTGCTTCTTTCCACAAACTCACATTCGATATTTTGCTTTTTGTGTTAATCAACGATTTGTTTTGGTCCAATGTTTTAAAGTTGCGAATGTGGCATTTTCGACAGTTCATATTTGTATAATTTTAGCACATTTATTTGGTGCAATGTTTCAAAATTGCGAATGTGGCAGTTTCGACAGTTCATATTGGTCTAATTTTAACACATTAATATTCTTAATTGAAAGGGAGGAAAATGAAAATAATCTTATGTTCTTACAAAGTTTATTACAAAATATTTAATTAAAAATTTAAGTTATAGGGTAAAATGGAAAAATCATGTATAAAGAAATTATTAAAAGTATTTTTATGAAAGTACGTATTGATCGAAAACTAATGTAATTAGAAAAGTTAAAAATAATCACAATACAATTAGGGAACTTCACGTCCTGCAGATACCTCAAGTAATCAGTAGTAAAATAATGATAAATTAAAGTAAAGTCCTAAATTTTAGATTCAACGTTATCATTGTCTTCAGTTGCGTCAGTTCTGGAAGACAATCTCTGGCAGTATTAGATGTTGGTAAAGATTGGTAATATTGGTGGTATGGCCTGGGTACATAGTGACAAGAGGTTATTTTTCTTCACATCCGTGATTGAAAGTATTTCGTCGTATGCCTTAAAAAAGATTATACTATTTTGTTTGCCTCTTTTTTGTATGGTTTCAAGAGATAAGAAGTTTCCGTCAATGCTAGTCTTCATGTAAAGTTTGTTATTTTCATTTTTCCGATACTGGTACCATATACACTGTGTGGACGACGTCCCAAAGGCAGCATTCTTTAATATTTTTTTAAATAATTCTCGCTTTGACAACATCACTGTTTTTGGTTTAGCTATACCCAGTTAACTGAATAATCAGATAATGAAAAACCGATAAAAATAAGATAATAAAGTTCCTCACCGAAAGAACTTCTTGGAAGAAATAATTCACACAATTATTGTGAATACGTGCGTTTTGTTCTTGTCAGCAACGTTTAGTATTTTTAACATTTTGCAAATTATAATTGAATAACTGTATCAATTACAACTCTGAAACTAATGTATGTAACACATTAAAAAACAAAATAATTAAGTGCCTCACCGAAAGAACTTCTTGGAAGCAATAATTCACAAATTGTGAGCACGTGCGTTTTGTTCTTGTCAGCAATGTTTAGTATTTTCGACAGTTTGCAGATTATAATTGAATAACTGTATCAAATACAACACTGAAGATAATGAATGTGACACATTCGTCATTTTGCATTGTACATATATATGCCTTTAGTTATATTTATACAAAACAAAATATCGAATATTCCATTTTCGTCAGTTTGCAGCATATTCGATATTTTGACCAAAACAAAATGACAAAATGTTCATATTCGATGGTTTAGACAGAATATTTCCCGCGTTTCTGATCAAGCTACGATTTCGATATTTTGCTACAAGGTGTATCACGTTTAATGCAAGGACAAGGTATCGAATCTGAAAAACCCGATTTTTCACATTCGATAGTTGGAAATGGTAGGGACGAAATGTAAAATTTTCCTGTTTTGGCTGTCAAACTCGACGTTTAATTCTTGTGTTATTATAAAGCCTTTTCAATCAACCCTTGGCCGTGTAAAGTCTCGTGTTTGTACAATAATGTGTATATGTTTTTGTTGTGTATTAATAACGTAATTAAAAGTTTCACGACCAAAGCCAAAAAAACTATTTTTCTGATACATATAAGTTTTTAAATTGTGCTGGATGCGCCACGTATGCCCATTTTAAATGAAAAATTTAATTTTTGGTGTTAACAATCATCTTAAGGAGTCTTATTCAGTGTGACTGAGCTGTAACTCTGAATTTATGATTATGTATGTACTACTTCATTATTTGTTCAATATTTTGATAGCAAACCGTTAGCTTACGTTATTTGAACTCGTTAGCTATTAATACTAACTGTATTTTATCTGTGAAAATGATTATGTTAAATTTTTTACTAGTCTCTTCAAATTTAAATAGTAATGGCGAAAGTTATCCTTGCCGCCCACTATAAAAACTAGTCATACATTTTTAATTTTAATTCTTGTCTTCCTTATTGTAGGTACTTTGTTAGATTTATGATCTTATTTAACACAATTTGGATATTTGTATTACATCGATGTTGGTAGGGGAGAGCGCCCACCAAAGTGGCGTGGCAGTGGCAAGTAGCAAGTAGCACGCGTCTAGCATAATACAACCAATGAAAACGAATGATTCAGCGCTCACCAAAATGATAGTGACGTCATTCATTCTAATAATTTTTTTCATTGGTTACATTTAAAAATAACATGCTAGATGCGTGCTACTTGCTACTTGCCACTGCCACGCCAGTTTGGTGGGCGCTCTCACTAGGACTTGCCTGTGTCTCTTAGGATCATCGAGTAAAAAGACAAAAGAGGGAATCTAATCCTTATGAAAAAGAGACCAAAAAAGTCTCTGATGGCGGACATATCCGGAAATGCGAATGCGCCAAATTTAAATTTTCAGACACTTATTAACAGTAGCTGTATAATATTTTTCAGAATGTGTCTTAGACGAGAAAGTTTTAATTAATTATTAACGATAATAGTCTAAAATGCGACACAATTGTTAAAAAACTTCAATATAAATAAGATTTCATGTAACATTTGGGACAAACAATAACATCATGATCAATCAGCCAATCGCGTCCACTTCTGGACATAGGCCTCCCTCAGTTCTTTCCAGTATTCTCTACACTGGGTCGCTTGTAGCCAATTTCTCGCTACACGTTTTATATCATCGGTCCATCTAGTCGGTGGTCGTCCTCGGCTTCTTTTATAATTTCTGGGCCTCCATTCCATAATACGTCTTGTCCACCGTCCATCTTGTGTTCTGGCTAAGTGCCCTGCCCAGTTCCACTTAAGCGTCGTGGTTCTTTCGATGACGTCTTGAACTCCTGATCTTCGCCTGATTTGTTGGTTTGTTATGTGGTCTCGAAGGCTCACGTTCAGCATTGCACGTTCCATGGCTCGTTGTGTAACTCTAAGTTTATTCGCAGATTTTTGCGTGAGTGTTAAAGTCTCTGCTCCATAAGTTTGTACAGGTAAAACACATTGGTTATAAACCTTTCGCTTGAAACACATGGGAATTGAACTTTTTAGAATATGGCTTAATTTGCCAAATGCTGCCCATGTTAGACCTACTCGTCTCTGTATTTCATGTGTTTGATTGTCTCTGCTTATTTTGATTTCGTGTCCCAGATATTTGTAAGTGTCTGTTTGTTTTATGGTATTATTGTCAATAGTTACAACTATTGTCAATAGTATCTGCGATTAATACAACATCATCTGCAAACCTTAGGTGATTTAATCTTTCATTGAGTACCCTTAAATATTGACTATAGAGCTGCCGTGAACAATTTTGGTGAAATATTGTCTCCTTGTCTAACTCCTCGACCTAAGCTGAATTTTTCTGTGTCTTCGTGCAGTCGTATACTTGATGTAGCGTTCTGATAGATGTTTTTGATTAGTGTCGTGTACCTGTAATCTATTCGGCTTTGATTTAGGGCTTCCAGTATTGTTTCAAACTCTACAGAATCAAAAGCCTTCTCGTAATCGACAAATGCAAGAACCAGTGGTATGTTGTACTCGATGCACTTTTCTATTAAGATCTTTATAGTATGCAAATGGTCATTTGTGCCATATCCTGTCCTGAAGCCTGCCTGTTCTTTGGGCTGATAGAAATCAAGTTTAGGTGTTAGCCTCTTTGTTAAGATTTTCATAAAGAGTTTGTACATATGTGTCAAGAGGCTGATGGGTCTATAAATTTTCTAATTTAGTAATATCGCCTTTTTTGTGTAACAAGACTATTACTGCATTGTTCCAGTCTTTTGGAATCGTACCCACATGTAAGCATTTAGTAAACAGTTCGCTTACTGATTTTAATAAAATTTCTCCACCTGCTTTTATTGCCTCGATAACGAGTCCATCATCACCAGGCGATCGATGGTTCTTCATTTCCTTTAAAGCTGCTCTTACTTCTGACACAGTAATGGGTAAAAGTATTTCCGATTCCTGATTTATGAGAGTCTTTACTCCAATAACAACAATAACATAACCCAACTAAATTTGATGTCAAACAAGGAAAGAGACTCTCTTTCCTTGTTTAATGTGGCCTCTAAAGATCGCACTTTCTGTCTAACAATAGGTTTGTTCCAACACAACGAAAAAACCGTCACGTAACGGTTACGCTCCTGCGCACTAAACAAAATACGTTCCAACAAAAATATGATCGTTCATCTCATCGTCCTTCCTACCGTTCCAACAAAAATTGTGATTGCCCAGTGACGGTTTCGTGACGATAATTTCAGTAATCTGGCAAATGCATGTACTGGTTGGGATGACTTGCGCACTAGGAGTTTATTCTACTTCGTTAAATTTGTTTGGGCCTATATTAATTTAGATTTTATATTAAAACTGTAAATTTGTTCAGAAAAAAGGAGAAGTTAGGTTAATTATTTTATCAGGTGCTTATGATATACTTGTTATTTATTTATATATTTGTTTTTCATTATTTATAAATATGACTGACGACAGACAAAATTATTTAGGTAGATTGTCACCAACAGTCAGTTGTCAGAAAATCGTTCCAACATTAGTTTCCAAATTACCGTCATCAGACGATACAAATGATGAACATGCGCGTTAAAGACGGTACAAGTAGTTTCATGACGGTTTCAGGACCGTACAAAAATTGCGTGTTGGAACAAACCTAATATTTTTGCCCGCAATACCTTTACATTCTCTCTTTTGTCTTTTTGCTCGATGCTTAGGATTCAGTTATAGTTTTTATCATTCTCCTTTATATTATTATTTTTTTCTTATAATGCTTATATTCTATGGATAATTGCAGTCACATTGGGTCAACTAATGTTATCAACTGTCAATTTGAATAGTTTGCAGAATGGCATAGCGGTTTATGGAAATAGACCTAGAATAGGAGATTTTACCCTGCACTATTAACTGTAGCTGTTTTAGTAGCTAATATAATAAAATAAACAGTAAAAAAGGGTTGATGTGCAATAGTCTTGTGATACGACCGATATTATGAAGGTATTTACATTGTTGTCAGATGTTCCGTTTTTCTGGGAGTGTAATGAACTTTCTTATTTCAAATGGAACACCCTGTATATTTTTTGCCTTTTAAAGTCCGTACGAAATGCTGATTGTGTTTGATGTAATGTTTTTTAATAACTAAATGCCGTAAATTCGGAGTTATTGCTACATTTACATTATCTTTTTTTACATTTAGATGAATCAACTCGTTTGATTTCAATAATTTATATCCTGATAATATTATAACAAGGTGTATTAGCAATAAATTAGTAAAAAGTTTCATAAAATTGCTGCAGTAAAAAGCTACAACAGCTGCAAACAAATTCGTGTTAAGCTAAGAGTCCATAGATCCGCATCGGACATATCGGAATAATTTTTCATACTGCGTCTACTATGCTATGATCGGATTTGCCGACGCGAGTATCAGCAATCGGATTGCGGATGCGAACAGTAGAGCACATTGATTTTTCACGATCTAGCCGGAAGGCATGGGGATTGCTACGTAGACTAGGATAGCTAACAGAATAGTTGAAGTATCGCGTGCCCCCTCTGACAAAATCCATACGACGACTACAAAAAAAGCTCTAAAAGAACTTAAGACAAACACTCCTCCTACCTCAGAGTTTTCAAGATGCTTCTCTCTGAACGAAATAAACGATGGCCTCAGTCAAATTAAAAAAGGCAAAGTGGCAGGTTTCGATGGAATGTATCCTGAGTTCCTAATTCACTGTGGTCCAAAAACGCGACACTGGCTCAAAGACTTTTTTAGTGACATAATGAAGACATCTGTACTACCTCCAGAGTTCAAAAGAACCAAAGTTATTGCAATTTTAAAACCTGGAAAGGACGGTGAACTACCCGAAAACTATCGACCCATTGCCCTCCTCAGTTGCTGCTACAAACTACTAGAGCGACTTATATATAACAGGATATACCCCATCACCGACACTGTGATACCAGTCGAACAGGCCGGATTTAGAAGCGGGCGTAGCTGTAGTGATCAAGTACTGTCCTTAACGACATTTATTGAAGCCGGTTTCGAAAAACGGGAAAAAACAGCCGTAACGTTTATAGATCTGACGGCTGCATATGACACTGTGTGGAGAGAAGGCCTGATCTACAAGCTAATGAAGGTCATACCATGCCTGAAAACCTGCCAACTAATCAATAACCTCCTAACCAACAGACTGTTTTAAGTGTATATAAACGATACAAAGAGCAATGTCAGAAAGCTAAATAATGGCCTCCAACAGGGTTCAGTGCTTGCTCCACTATTATTTAACATTTACACAGCCGATCTTCCAGAGACAAAATCAAAAAAATTTGCTTACGCAGATGACCTGGCTATCGCATTTCAAAACCAAGCCAAAGATGTTGGAGAACGGGCGCTTACCAAAAACTTAAGGGTTCTCTGCGACTACTTTAAACAATGGCGACTTCGCCCTAATACAAACAAAACTGAGACAAGCCTCTTCCATCTCACAAATCAGCTTTCGAATGACACCCTTAGCATCACCTTCAATGGCGAGACTTTGAAACATAATAACAACCCTAAATACCTGGGTGTAAAGCTCGACAGATCACTGGAACAGCACTGAGACAGCTCAAAGCTTGCTGGAACGACATGGGGGTGCCACTAGCGGATACACTTCGAACCTCCTCACTGGCCCTGGTGTATTCTGTCGCTGAATACTGCGCACCGGTATGGCTAAATAGCGCTCATGTCAACAAGATTAATGTTCAACTAAATTACACTATGATAGTAATATCTGGTACTATTAAATCAACTCCACTAAGATGGCTTCCAATTCTGAGCAATATAGCACCTCCAGATATTCGACGAACGGCAGCACTTGTCAGAGAATATCAGAAAATCATGGCAAATAATCGTCTGCCAATTCACCAGTATATTCCGCACGTCGCACGAGACCAACAAAGACTGAAGTCCAGACGACCCCCTGTCCAATCCGTTCAGGGAATGGGTGATCCCTGTTCAGTGTTCCAATCCAATGTTCAGTGGACGAAAAGATGGATGCCAACAACAGAGCCAGACGTCATCAAAATAACAAGTACGTCGATCGGCTTCACTGGATCAAACCTGCCACGCCCTATATGGACAAAATTAAATCGCATACGCACGGGTCATGGCAAATGTGCCGATTCTCTATACCGATGGGGTCATGCAGAAAGCCCACAATGTGGTTGTGGATCCCCGAGACAGACCATCCAACACATCATGGCGGATTGCCCAATCCGCAGATACAGCGGAGACCTTCAAGATTTTGCAGAGTGTTCTCCTGGTGCAATTGAATGGCTGTGCAATTTGGACATTAATATTTCATATTTAACTTAGGTTACAATTCCAATTTGAACATAATTATTATCTAAATACTACTTTTATCGTATTGTAATTATCCATACGCTAAATAAATAAAACTTGAAAGAATGTAGTTGCAGAAATTATTTGGAGACTTGTAAAACACAGAGCAATGATCAAACAAGCATCAGGGATAAGGACAGGGATCGAATCAGTTAAAATGTTTTTCAATAAAATGAAAAAGTTTATTTTCAACCGGAATCTTTTAAAGCAATTGAGAAAAAGAACAATGTGGGTACTACGTGTTCTCAACATCTCTATACGAAATGGAAAGCTAGACACATAAACAAGTTGCAGTTATTTAAAATGGGGTGTTATAGAAAGATGGCAACTATTAGAACAAGGAAACTTCAATATTTGGTACATGACGACTTGTATTCGAATTTTCAGTACGTCTGAGGTAGATGTTGTATTTTATAGGATTAAGATCCACATTCTGTTTAGATATATCGACTGCATACTTTCGTTTTGACATCACAGGCTTAATTATGACGTAGTGATTTTTTTTTAAACGACACCAAAATTCGAAAACCCGATGATGACACTGTCATGTCGTAGGTACATTGTTATGGATTCAAAGTTAGGAACTGCTGCTTTACAAAGCTGCTCTTACTAGCCTAGTGTATGAGTTTTTAATGATATTGTCAAAATATTTGAGTTTCTTTTTAATTTTATTAAAAACTTCATTTACTTCTATTTCAGATTCCATAATTTCTGGTAGAATCTTTGATTTCAAGTTTTTGATTTTTGTATTTGCCTTGGATAATTATTTTTGTCTTTAATTTCGATTTATTCGTTTGATTGATTGGATAGATTTCATATCTTGTATTTTAGTACCAATAACCAGTATTGCTTTAAAATATCAAATATATGAAAAGAGCTTAATTCGTGAGCAGAAAACGGACTATAGACATTTAAGACAATGCCCTTTGTACCGCGAGACGTGGTCCTGTATCAAATGTCCTACTTCAAAATACCTGTCTCGGAATTCCAAGCAGTTACGATCATTCATCGTACCGCCATGGTACAGCATGTACCGAAGCATCGGTCAGGAAATCCGAAAATCCGTACCTGTACTCTCTGCAAAGGTGTACTAAGTTGCCCCGAGCAGATTGGAATGCCGTCAGGCAAGTGCACACCCAGATATTGCCCCCCCAGGGCCCCACATGTTCGACTCACTACGAATCTCGCGATTCGAGGTAGGGAAAGACATAAGAAGTGTTAATTTGGAGTTGAATACTACAAAATCATATCAGTTATACTTCTGTTTGAATTTTTATCTATCATCTTACACGAAAAGTAAATATTTTACCACTTAAAACTTAACTTAAATTTTCTAACTTAAATTAAAAATGTAAAATTTGCCATATTAGCATATTTGTTTTTTTCTTTGTAGTTTTTATTCGTACATCTTTGAAATTAGATCTCACTGAGTCCTTTTATTTTGATCTTTGTTGTCCTAAATTAAATATTTAGGATATTTCTTATTTTACAAACGAAATATCGAGTTTAAGGCCTTTCCAATTTATTTTGTTGTAATTTTTCTTTCTAAGATAAAATAGGCTTTGTTATTTCTTTTCGTGATTATGAATTTGTTTTTTTACTGTTATGAATAAGTTTTTGTTAATAGTAACAATGTTTATTGTTTTTTAGTGTTGAATTTTTTAGGTTTTGTTTTATGTATACTTGCATTAAATACACTTTCTATCATATGAATGTTTTCTATGATATCTTTTAACTGTTCTTTGTTTTACAATGTAAATCTTTCCTTTGGTTAACTGTCTCCATTAATACATCTCACATCCGTGAGACGGCCATGTAAGACATATGGCCTCTTGACTTCAATGGTGTCAATTATTATTGTTGCTTCAATACCCACTATTTTCCGTATCTCCAGATTTTTTCCGTATCTTATTATTATCCTTATATTATATAATTATATAAATAAATAATGCGCTCCTAAAATAACGCAGTCCTGTAAATTAAATAAAGAACTATCAAGTCTATTTTTAAACATGTTAACATTAGTTGCCGATATGGTGTCTTGACCCAAATTGTTCGAGATATTAAATATTCTGTTTGGCAATAAGTTCACCTTGGACCTTGCAGTAGTCTGTTTCCTCTTTAATTGTAACGATAGCCTCTTAATATATTCTTCTCGAATGAAGAATCCTCAGATACTGCATGAGGAAGGACTGGTCGTATCCATAAGCTCACATATACATATTGACCAACATCACACCAATCAAGGACAGAATCTATCCCTCAGCAGGAGGTATGTCCTAAGAACCAGTGCAGGCTCGAACAACAGAGCCAAACGAATACTAAATCCCTCCCATTAGAAGGCTTCCCATTAGAAAAGTTCCGTTTCCTCCAGTAAAACTTCTCCACAATACTGGACATGAACTTTCTGATGAGTATTTTGATATTTTAGAATCATTCCCCATCAAATATCGCGGTTAAAAACTGCGCGCCAAAAACGCTGATAAAGAGCCGTTCCTACTGTATGGCTGGTAACCCCTGAAGTACCTAAACTAGCACGATAGGCAATTCCCACTTCCTCTAGTGCGCTCCTATGTCGTCCACACACACAAGCCACCTTCTACTTCCCCCTGCTCCTTAGTAGTCCACTACTTCTTACTAACATGAAATTTCATTAATTGACGTTTACCACACCCCCATTACTCCGAAAAAAAAGGAGTACCCCATTCCTTGAAGAGGCTCAGGCCTAAACAAGGTTAAAACTCTAGTGTTATGTCTCTTAATCTTTCGTCTTGATTTAAAGTAGGTATGGTGTTAGATTCCCAAAATTATATTTAAATACGAAACAATAGGCACCGAAGTCTGTGCTTGAATGTCGTAAGATGAGTCATGAATAGTCTATTTTCATAATTAGGTCTTACGCCTCCGTATGCGTGTTGTGACTTTACACTGAATATTTTCAAGTAGGATTTTATCGCGACTGAGATCTGGACTCCACACTGGCGCGGTAAACTCAAGGATAGGTCTGACATATATTGAGTAAAGTTTACTGATAAAGGTTAGAAATATACATGTAAAACATTTACAGATCAAAAACAGTTTCTGACTTTGCACGTTTACACACCCACACTGTGTGATTGGACCAATTTAAGTCACTATTAATTATCACTCCGAGTTCGCTGTGGAAGATTACCGGGTTTAAGGGATGTCCATTAATAAAGTACGCTAGTGATGGGTTATTTTTGCCGATATGTTGGTTAATAATTGGAGTTACATATAATTTGGTATCATATATGAATTAAACCTTAAAGTCCCAGAAATCTATCCGAGCAAGATGCCAACTTCCCCTCCTTGGCTAATATCTTCTCCTCACATAAATTTGGATATATTGTTAGAAAATAAGAAAAAAAGCAATCGTCATCTAATTAATTCTAAATATCAAACCTTAATTTTTCAATTTTCTTCCTTTAAAGAGTTATTCACAGATGGATCTAAAACGGAGACTAATACTATTTTAACAGGAGAACTCTTTGCAATATATAAAGCCATATGTCACGTTACAAAATGTCCTTAAAATAACTTTTTAATAATTACTGACTCACTAAATTCTCTAGAAATCATCTGAAAAATCTATTCTTCCCATCATGTGGCCAAACTCATTAGACAAGAATTGCACAACCTAAATCACAGAAACATTGCTTTCCTGTGGGTGCCATCTCATATTGGAATCACGGGAAACGAGCTGGAAGATAAATATGCACGAGAAGCCTTAGAGGACACAACTATTGAGTTCTATCCAAAAATTCCAGCGACAGATCTCAAATCATATATCCACAGCAAAACAGTCAACATATGGAATAGAAGATGGCACAAAAAAAAGGCAAAATTACTTGAGATAAAACCAATATTTCAACCATGGTCTGATAGTTCCACCAATCGTTTTTCTCAGGTTATCATCACACGACTGCGCTTGGTTATAGTCGCCTTACACATTGACACAGAAATTCGGAACCCCGGAGAATTTGAGAGAACTATTCTTAAAGTGCGGTCCCAAAGTGATTATCCAATATCTAAAAGAAATAAACTATTTATACAAAATTTAATTGTTACGCTATTCAATTATTGTTAATACTTTTTCTTTTTTCGCTAATAGCCTTACAGGCTGATGCGAGTTTATAAATAAATAAAAAAAAATTCCTTTAAGACAAAAATTAACAAATACAAATTAACAAAACGTTTTATTTATTAATTATTTTTTTTACATCTCTTGCCAGTAAAAAATATTGATATTTATAATTATTTGCTTGTATTAAATATGATTTGGACGATATCATTCAACCATTGGCAACACTTCCGATTTTTCTTAGCATGAGTATAAAGTTTTAAGCATATAAATGAAACATTCTTAACATAATTTTAACTTTTTATACAATTAGTAGCAGATATCCCTGTAGTAGCAAATATTCGCACAAGAATTAAAGTAATAAAAAATGCAAAGCCGAAGAACAAACCTAATATGGAACTACTAAAAGATGTACAGATTAAAGATAAAACCACTGTAAAACTAAATGAAAAACTCTCAGAAATAGACCGAACCCAAATAAATATCCAAAATATAAATACAACTTGGCAACAAATAAAATCCATCCTCGTCAATTCTGCAAGGGAAGAAATTCCAAATACACGATTAATGGCAAAAAAAGACTGGATGACACCAGCTATTCTAAAGATGATAGATGAAAGGAGGAAATACAAAAATAAGAACACAAGCGAGTACAAACGATTAAATACAGAAATACGAAGGAAAATAAAAGAATCAAAAGAGAAATGGCTCGAAGAAAAATGTAAAGAAATAGAAGAATTAGAACATAGACATGATTACTTTAATATGTACAAGAAGGTGAAAGAATTTTCATTCATCCGCAAAAAACAACATTGCCCACTGGTAAATAACAACGGAGAGTTAATTCATAACACCAAAGATAAAATAGAAGAATGGGAAAAATTTATACAACAGCTGTTCCGAGATGAAAGAATAGACATTACAATAAATAATGTTACTGAAAGCCCACCAATTCTAAAAGTCGAAGTGGAATATGCCATTAAACAATTAAAGACCAACAAAAGCCCTGGACCTGATGAAGTTTATCCTGAAATACTTAAATTGATTCGAAAGTAATAACATTGATTTGTTAGTAATTTTGTTTAATACAATCTACGATACTGGGGAAATACCAGAGGAATGGTTAGAATCTATTTTTATTCCCATTCCAAAACAAGCTAACTCCAGGCGATGCGCAGATTTTAGATTAATAAGTCTTATGAGCCAAGTGCTTAAAATTCTATTAAAAATACTTCACAATAGGGTATACAAAAGGTGTGAAAAAGAAGTTGGATACGATCAATTTGGATTCAGAGCCGGAATGGGGACCAGAGAGGCCTTGTTTTCATTACAAGTACTGCTGCAGAAGTGTTACGACCAACAAAAGGATGTCTTTCTATGTTTTGTAGACTTTGAAAAGGCATTTGATCGCGTAAACCATAATAAAATGTTAAATTCCTTGCAGAGCATCAACTTGGATAGTAAAGATCTCCGATTAATTAAGAACTTATATTGGAGGCAGAGTGCCAAGATTAGGATCGACGATCATACATCTAGAAATATTAGTATAAATAAAGGAGTAAGGCAAGGATGCATACTATCCCCTATGCTGTTCAATCTTTACTCGGAACTACTATTCAAGCAAGCCTTGGAAAACCTTTCCACAGGAATAAAAATTAATGGAGAACCAATATCTAGCATAAGATATGCAGATGACACTGTCCTACTGGCTGATACAGACACAAACTTACAGAGGGTTATAGACCACCTTAAGGATGCTTGTCGAGAGTTTGGAATGAAGATCAACGAAAAAAAAAACAAAAGTAATGGTGATCCAAAGAAAACAGAATATCCCCTTACCTATAAAAATAAATGGGAATATTTTAGAACAGGTAAACCAATACAAATACCTTGGCTGTTGGATTAATTGCAAGCTGGACCCAGAACAAGAAATTAAAGCGAGAATTGCTCAAGCTAGGGATAGTTTCTTTAAGATGCGCGTTCTATTCTGCGATACACATATAAATATTAAATTGAGATTAAAACTTGTAAAATGTTTTATCTGGTCTGTTCTTCTCTACGGAGTCGAAACGTGGACTTTAAAAATAAAGAGCCTGAATAGAATCGAGGCATTTGAAATGTGGGTGTACCGTAGAATTTTAAAAATTCCTTGGACAGCACGAAAAACAAATGAAGAAGTACTAGCTAGACTCAATTTAGAAAAAGAACTATTGAGAACAGTCAAAAGAAGAAAAACCAGTTATTTAGGGCATTTGTTGCGCAACGAGAAATACTACATCCCTCAGTTGATAATAAAAGGCAAAATAGAAGGAAAGCGAGGAATTGGAAGAAAAAAATTGTCCTGGTTACGTAATATCAGAAACTGGACAGGACTTGGATTTGAGGAACTCTTAAGAGCAGCTGAAGATAGACAAACGTTTGCCACCATAACCGCTAACCTCCATTGATGGAGACGGCACTTGAAGAAGAAGATACAATTATTTATGGTTATTACTTAAAATTGAAAATCCACATCACTGGACCTACTTCTATGAAGAGAATATTAAACCTCGTTATTTAGTAATCACGTTAAATCTTTATAGTTTGCGCATTGAACAAATTAATGTGTTAACTTGTATAAGGATTTTCAAATGAGCAACAATAAAAAACCAATCTCTTCGCTATTTAATAGCTATATAATGTCATTACTAAAAGTATTTAAGATATTTGTAAAAAAGACGCATTAAACATGCTATTTTAATTGGAATTTGAGAATTATTACAGTTATGGGGATAACTGTATATTACAAGGGAAACAATTAGTAGCTATTGACTTTAAATTGGGCGTAATAAAACTTAAAATATTTGTAAATTTAATTAAAATATAACGGACATATTATTACATGATCTAAAATCAAGAACAAAAAGACACTTTTAAGTACAACTAAAATCACGTAAGTGCATATTCCAATAGATTATTTCGTCAGAAAAACCCGTAAAACCGCTTGTAAAATCACTACCGATATGAAATAAAAATGAACGTCTTCTTCATTATGTTATTTCTCGTCTAAAGTTAGGCACTGTATATATTGCATCTCTGATACTAATTACCCGTATCGTATTTGTTACATGGACTTTAAGCTTGGTTGAATGGTTGCCCTTCGAAGTTCAAAAATATTACCAAAGCTGTTCACCTTTAAAAAACATCTTCAAATAAAGTAGTGTGAAAAGACACGTTATCAATATAAACATAAATAAATTTAATCATTTAAATTTATAAACATAAAGAAATTCAGTTGCAGAAAATTTTAAGCAATATATAGGGCACGTTTTGTTCTTAACATGACTTTAAGCGCGAACGTACAGACACAAATTAATCTAAAGGCTCTCATTGTCTAAGTTCGGCAGTTGTCTCAAGCAACATCAAAATAGTTCACACAATATTCTTTTGGTTCTTTTATCATAATTGAAGTTGTGTGATGTAAAAGAAGAGTTGAATCATTCAGAAGGAAAAATATTTGCAATTTTGCATATATATTTGACAATGCAAATTATTGCATATGATTCATATAGCATTGTTTGTAACTGATTTACTTTAATAAACAGTAGCTTTTACGTCGATATGTGGCAGTGGATTAAGTCAACTGAGTGGACAGCACCAGACTGCAAGAAAATTCACTAAATCCACAAGTCAATTGCAACGATAGAACAAGTATCTAAATTGCACTTCGAATCGCTTCCGCACACCTCGTAATCTTGCAACTCGTAGGTAGCAACTATTGGACAGCTTTTGATTGCAGAGGAAGCTCAAGGTGAGATTGTATGAAATTTGCAAAAGAGAAGCATGAACTTGTTACAGAATCTTTGCAATCAGTGTATGTCACAAGATCTACGTTAATTAAAAAGATCAAAAATCTTAAGTAAAGAGTAGAGCATAACAGTTTAAGTGCAAAATTTAATGCAAAAATGAAATCTTTGCATTAAACAATGCAAATTTTACACTGCTCTGCATGATCAATTTGAGGAATGCATTAAGAGAGATGATGTAAAAGTAATCGCCTTCATTTTATGCAGAACCTTCAACTTCCTGCAATTCCTATACAAGACCTATTTTATCTCTTGCAGCTTACCGTAAATGTTTTTTGCATCGCCAATAGTAAGTCATGAAAATCCGTTCTTTGTGTTTACCACGAAGCAGAAGCACATAAAAGCCCGAATGAAGTCTACAGCTTTCTATTAGATTATATTGAAAAATATATTGGAACAGATGTAAAAGAATTACGCCTGTTTTCTGATAACTACTCAGGTCAAACCAAAAATCACTATGTTACAAGAATGTGTTTGGCTTTAACCGATATAGGTAGATTTCAGCCAATTCAACAGTTTTTCCACTTCGAGGTCACTCATTTCTTCCCTGTGGCTGTGTTTTTGGGGTAATTAAAAGAAAACCCAGAAAATTTGACCAAGTTTATGACATCCATAAGTACACGAAGATCATTATTACCGCAAGTGCCCAAAACCTATTCACGGTTTGTGAAATTAAAAGGGAAAGTATTATACATTATAAGGACTGGTGGCATAGGTATTATGCCGGGTCCAGACCAAGCAGACAAAACGAAAACACAATTCTGAAACAAAAACACGATAAACCGGCGACAAAATTTGTCGTCAAAAGACAAAACAAAATTGAGACAAACTGTCCACACCAGAACAACAAAATATAAAAACAAATTCAGTTGGTGACGTTGTTGTTGTGATTAGTGTTGGTTAACCATGTGGCGTTTTAATCAAGAAAAAAATGAAACTGAAGATTTATTGCTAGCCGCAAGTTTTTTTTTGCTCTCATCATCATCCCAGGTTGCTAAAAGAAATCCCAAACGTTTTTGGATTAGACCAAGCCTAAAAATGCGAGAAAGTTATTCGATAGACAAATTGTTAGTTCAGCTGCGAGCAGATGATAATGGACTAAGTGGTGAAATTCGATCAAGCTTCAAAAATTTTTTAAGAATGTCCACCGAAGATTTTGAGAATCTAATATGCCTTGTTGGTCCTGCAGTTGCAAAAAGACATACTAACTTTAGAAATGCTATGAGTGTAACAGAAAGGTTAGCAATCACTTTAAGATTTTTAGCAACAGGTGATTCCTACCACGGCCTAATGTATCTTTCAAAAGTATCAAAGCAATCAATATCTGTAATAATACCTGAAATATGTAAAGCTTTAATTAACAGTCTTAGTGGTTATGTACAGGTATGTTAAACTTTTTTCATTACTATTTTTTTGTTAATATCCCTTAAAATAAACTCCATATTTATTGGTTAAATGTTTAATACAAAAGAAGTTGACGATAGGTACATACTACATGCAAAATAATGACGAGTCTACTTGTTTTTACATTCAAAAAGTTCATCATCAATTTCGTTCGTTTTCTTAATCTGAATACTGAGAAAGCTCTGTGTCAATACTAGGTGGATGTGAAAATAAAGGTTGTGTGTTGGTGTTTGGTGGATTTAAGTAATAATTTTGTGGGTCAGCACTGGGTGGATTTGAGTATGAATGTTGCGTGTTTGGTGGATTTGAGTATAAATGTTCAATGCTAGGTGGATTTGAGTATAAATGTGTGTCAATGCTGGGAGGAGTTGAGTATGAACGTGTGTCAATGCTGGGAGGATTTGAGTATGAATGTTGTGTGTCAGTGCCGGGTGGATTTGAGTACAAATGTTGTGGGTTGGAGTTGGATGGAGTTGAGTGAAAATTTGTGTTGAGACTAAGTAACAGAAAAATACACTTAATTTTGATAAAAATTGTACATTCTATTTCTCGTACTGCTTAACTCGTTTTGGCACGCACACGCGTCCACACTGCGCCGACAACTTGTCGTCAAATACACAGACAAAACACAGACTTTTTGATCTTTACCGACTAGAGACGGGACCTGAAAAAGTTTTCAAATTTGCAAACAAAACAAAATTGTTCAGAAATGTCTCAACAAATGTTTTCGATTTGTCGCCACTTTGTCGCGAAACATGAATGTTTTTGTTTTGTCTGTTTGGTCTGGACCCGGCATTATAAGCCTGCACGTGCGTCGACCGAGACACAGAAGTTAACAAGGGACCAACGAATTTCGTTCTCAATTTCCCAATTGCATCATTTTGTCCAGAACGTTGATGCTCCCAGCAGTATCCGAGCTAGTGAATACATTAATGGTACGATATGGAGTACCTTCAATGTTTCTATTCCAGAAACATGCAATGTCACAGTTAAAATGCCAACGCAAAAGGCGTATAAAGACCCAATTAAAATACTAGAGGCCAAAAAAGAAAATTTGACCATACTGCTTTAATGGTTAGAGGAACCGTTCAAACCGTTTTACGAAAATATTATTCAAACAGCAGCAACTAAGAAAAAATCCAAGGAAGTCACAAAATAAACTGTATGATATTAAAATTGTTTAGTAATAAATACAGACCTGACATTTCATTGCTGAAACAAACTAAGTCTATTTTAAAAATGTTGATTTAAAGAGTTCAGTAACGATTTAGAATGCTTTTGTTTTTGATAAATTCTTGCATTAGCTGTAATCTATTAACTTCAAACTTCACTTTTAGTGAAAATGTTCAGAAAAACTCTCAAAACGCGTTTTTCATCTGCAAACTGTCCGAATGTGCCTTAGGATGTTTCTGAAATAAGCGACTCAATGAGGCGGAAATACTCAAAATAAAATAATTACTGTAATTAAAATAATCTGTTAAAACATGTTATTTAAATAATCTGACTGTGCCCATCTCTAGTCTGGTTTCTCTCATATGTCCTTTCTCGTAAACATAATAACTGATTGTCTTAACTGAAAAGCTAACAGTTATACCTCAGCTGTATATATCTCGACCGCGAAGCCGAAAGGCGAGACCGGGATAATTTTGATCGTAATGAGATTTTCTGACGATGCCTAATTTGATCATACATTAATGATATCATTTTTTATGTAAAAATAATATACGGGAAGAAATTAAACTGGGAAAAATATTTTAATCAACTTGAATTCTACTAATAATTTTAAAATCTTAAAACTAATCTTTTTAAAAAGTATGGCATAAAATAAATAGTTTCAAAATATATGTTTGAAAAATTTATTTAAATTTGTATTTATACAGTGCTGACTCCAAATCTTTCTCTAGAAAAGCTCTTCTCTTTTTTTTTGAAATCAGAAATATCAGAATTTGAAATAAATATCTCAAATAATTAAAAAATACCCTGACAGATAACTCACACATACAACAATTTCAAATAAAAATAAAAAACTTTGTAAACTTATTATACATTTGATTAATAAAATGTACATGTTCAGTTGCCAAAGAATTACTTTAATTTGTTCAGTAATTTGGACATTAGACTGAGTTAGTTATATTGTAGGATGTATTTCAATTATCCATATTGTTACATTAAATTTGATTAATTAAAGATTGTTAAAGTATGCCAATATTAAACACATCAATTTACTTTTGATATCTAAATTGAAACAATTTATAGACATTCATTAATAACAGCATATTTCATAAAACTAGATAACTTAACTTACAGTATTGAGAAACAGAAGAAGAACTGTCACATGCTAACCTACATCTGTCAAATTTACCACTAAAATCTAATAGATAAAACATAAAAAAACTCATTGTGCCCAAGACTACGATGTAGTGCATTAAAGCCCTTCCCCCTTTTTAAATTCAATGTTTGTTTCGTCCCTTCTAAGTGTTTTCTGTTTTAGTGTGTTTGAATTGTCCTTAATTGTTTGTATTTTATATATTTTATTCACTTGACTTTCCAATAATTTACTAATTGCCAATAGAACTTTATCAAAGTAATTTGATAACTACAGGTTGGAAAATAATTGCACACCCACACAATTTTTACATCTAAACATATTCATTGTCATAAAACTGTCACCTTCTTAAAACAATTACTCAATAAATAACACACATTTCAAAAATATATCTCTCGAATAAGTATAAATAGCTTTTAACACAATGATATATTACATTACTTTCATTTAACAAACAATCACACACATATCTCTTCTTCATTGGATCAAATCTATCTCCTCAAGAACTTCCCGTTTACTGTCAAACAACTGCAATAATAGAATTGAGTTCTCCATTCAACAATATATAGTAGTTTCAACCATGTTCTACCATCCATCAATTAATAGAGTACCGGCATGTAAGTAATGTTTATTTTATTTATTTATTTGCTCATTTGTTAATTTATTACAATCGAAGAGACTATTTTATAACAATTTGTGGGCCTTACCTTGTCTGTTTAAACTTTTAAAATTTTTATACCTTTTATTCAACTTACTCATTTAAATAAAAACCACAGACATGTAATATTGGCATAATTATTGTAATTTACAACATCTACTTTGTTTATCGTTATTGGACAACACCCTAATATGGGTTTTATTATTTCAGCATTTGTTTAACTTTGTATCGAGACCTGAGGATGCTTTGCATATTGTAGAAAGCGAAACCGGTCGTCAGATAGTTAAATTAATTGATTGTGAGTAAGTCTTATTTATTATTTCTTTACCTATTTGAAATGGACTCACACAAGCATGACATACACATTCATGATTTATATGTTGCTTTATGGTGCCTGTATCATGTGTCAGGAATAAAAATATAAAAGAACCCTTAGATATTCAGGCTGATGATATTTATATGCTTTTAAAACAATAATAAATTAAACAAATTTTGTTTTTTGTTCCTTAATGAAAAATTCTTCTAATAATTTAATTTTATCTGACTCATTTATACTGACGATTCAGACATATATTATATATTTTAAAGCAGACGACTTTAAAATGATATTGCCAATATTGCTGAGTTGCGTTCCTGGGACGACTTTATTGTAAGATAATTCATTCGATTATATGAAATCAACCTTAACTTGGGAATATACGTCAGAAAACGATTTCCGCAGTGGAAATTGAAACGTCAATATACTTGCTTTTAAAACAAATTAACTCTGCTACTGCGACAGAAAATATAAAAAAAACCGGAGTGATAATGTACGGAGTTGTTTGTCTTCTTAACTGGGGCTAATCTCAATTATTGGCTTTGGCTTTGAGAATGTCTGCTGCAGTCGCAGATGACAATCAGGAAAACGTTATCGAGTCTTAAGCTAGAAAAACCTTATATGACTACTCACAAAAAGATGAAAACAAGGTTAAAGCTATTTTCTGCGATATAACAAAAGCCTACGATTGCACATGGAGATATGGTATAGTAGAAAAGCTTCACTCCTGGGGCATTAATGGACAATTCCTAAAATTTATTCAAAATTTTCTTTAACTTAGAACATTTAAAGTACGATCAAATGGAACACTATCATCAAGTCGAATCCAGGAAAATGGAGTCCCCCAAGGATCGGTATTAAGTGTAACTTTATTTCTTGTTGCAATTAACGATATCTTGGAACAATGTCAACATCCAGTAAAAGCAAGACTATACGCAGACGATCTGGTTATCCTACTAAGAGGAACAAATTTAGAATCCACCCAAAGAATCCTGCAAAGCGCATTAAATAATCTCCAGAAATGGTCTGACAAAACAGGACTCAGTTTCTCTAACGAAAAAACAAAATGCATGCTCTTCTCAAAAAAGCGAAAAGAGGATAATCCAATTTTAACATTGAATGGTAAAAATCTGATCTTTGTAAAAGAAATAAAGTTCCTCGGTCTTACATTTGACAAAACATTGAATTGGAAAAGTCACATTAAAAATCTAAAAGGTACTTGCCAACAAAGCATTAATATTTTAAAGACACTGTCGAACATCAACTGGGGCAGCGATACGGCAACTCTTCTACGAATCTTTTCATCATTAGTTCGATCAAAAATTGACTACGGCTCAGTGGTATATAACTCAGCCAAAAAAATCTGTTCTTAAAGAACTAGATGTAATCCAAAATACGGGACTGCGAGTCGCTTTGGGTGCCTTTCGAACAAGCCCCATACTAAGTATATGTAGTGAATCAGGGCAAACCCCTTTAGAATTTAGAAGAGATTTTTTAAGTTTGTCGTTTGCTTGTAAAGTTCTATCCTCTCTAGATAACCCAGTCTACCATAACGTTCACAGCAATCGTTTCAGCCACTACTTCTCATCTCATCCTCAATGTAATCCGCCTTTCTATGAACGAATTAACCGATTACTTCATAAATATAGCATACAATTCCCGTCAATATACCATCCTTCCGAAAACCCTCCTCCTCCATGGACTGTAAATAAACCACCAGTAATTACTGATCTATCAAAATTTAATAAACATGAATCCCCACCAGCCATATTGATAAACAACTTCAAAGATATTATGGATAGATTTAGCGACTACCGACAGATCTACACAGATGCATCAAAAACAACGGACGGAGTCGGCGCAGCCATTTTCTGTAATATTCATAATGCTAAATTTAAGTTGCATAACAACTGGACTATCTCGAACGCAGAACTATACGCAATCCTTGAAGCTCTAAAGTTCATTAACACAACGGACCAGAGAAATTATACAATCATAACTGACTCAATGAATGCTCTTTGTGACATCAAAAACATATACTCCAGCAATCCTATTCATAAAGACATTTACAAAGAACTTCAAAATGCTGCAAAGGAAAACAAACATGTGGTATTAATCTGGGTTCCATCTCATATTGGAATACATGGTAACGAGGTTGTGGACCGTCTAGCTCACGAAGCAGCGACAAGTGATGGTCAAGTGCAATTAAATAAAATAGTGCCAAGTGATCTTAAATTGTGCTTAAAAAACATAGTTAGTTGTGCGTGGCAAAACAAATGGTCGCAGTGTTCCGAAAAACTAAGGCAAATTAAAGACAATGTTTTACAAAAACAAGCCTTTGTGTTACCGAGGAAAAAACAAGTCATCTTTTCTCGACTTCGAATTGGTCACACCCGTCATACACATCTTTACCGAATTACAAGAGACAATCCTCCATACTGCAACCAGTGTCAAACCAACAATACAGTTAAACATATTTTAACCGAATGTCAAATTTTCCAGGAAACCAGAAGTAAACTCAACCTTCCCAGCGACATAGGCGACCTTCTTAGAGACAATGATCATCTACACAATATTATAAAGTTTTTAACGGCTATAGGCATGAAAGATATTTAAATTAATATCTAGACTGTACTTATATTACATATATCAATCTTCTTTAATGTTCTTTAATGTTAGTACGTAATTAATATTAACCTTTCTTTGTTATAATATGTATTTTCCATTGTTGTCGTCTATAACTCCAGTGGTTCGGAGTTATTAAATTAGACATTAAATAAAAGGTTAAAAAGGTAGAGAAAGATCTCCTAGTTCTTAGAAATTAACAAATCTCATTAGATCGCGGAGCAGTAATTATAGCAACCAAGATATTTCAAATTGGTTGCTATTTGTAATTGGATGCCCAGTCACCTGTATCTTGATATGAGATCGATTAAATACCACATATTATGTTTTAAAACAGTTAACATTCAGTTCCATATCTCGCCCCATCGTGTTTAAAGTATTTATCGAGTCTTGCAATCCATTTAAGTCATCACTCAATTTGAACTGTATTGTCTACGTATCTGAGGCTTGATATCGGTTCTATGAGCCTTGTTTTCTTTTACAATGGGTAGGATGCTAACCTGGCTCATCAACCCTCCTCTTTTATCCGGGCTTAGGACCGGCTCTGGGCATGAACGCGGGTTTTGAGCTACTAAGCTACTAAAGAGAGAATTCGCAGAATTGAAGAAATACATTAACATATCAGCAAACGAATGGGAAAGATACTTGACAACTGTTTAAAGGGAAGGAAAATAATAATCAACACAATAACGTACCTGAATTAAGACACGAAATAGAAATTAGTGTTCAGAAAGTAGAGGTAGCAATAAATTCACTCAAAAATAGAAAGTAACCAGGACCAGACGGAATAACCAACGAGCTTCTAAAACACGTAGGAGAAAGTATAACCCTAAAGATGACAAAACTTATACAAAAACTAATAATGCATTGCAAGATACCAGCAGCATGGAGAAACAGTATAATGATACCAATGTTCAAGAAAGGAGATAAAGAAGACCACAACAATTATAGAGGTATAAACCCTTTGAACATCGCATTTAAAATTACCACAAAAGTCATAACCAACAAAATCAATAAACTAGCAACTTTATTAGACAAACAACAAGGATTCGGATCCGTAAGATCCTGCTTAGACCCCGTATTTATACTAAGACAAATCACAGAAAAGGCCATTGAGTACAATAAACCAGCATATCTATGTTTTATAGACCTGGCAAAGACTTTCGACCGCATCCAAGTCGAAGGCGTCTTATAGCTACTGTATAAAAGAAACATACCAATCAATATTATACAAACCATCGAAAACATCTACTTCCATAATCGAATACAGGCAAAGATAAACGGAAATCTAAGACAGTGTATACCAGTACAAAGCGGAGTCAAGACAGGATGACTCGTTAAGCCCACTTCTCTTGAATATAATAATGAACGAAATAATACAAACTGTACGTAAAGGTTATGGTTACAGAATGGGGAACAAAGAAAACCAAATACTATAGTATGCAGACGACGCTGCATTAATCGCCAAGACAGAAGACTAACACACATCTTGAATACAACAGCCAAGAAATACAATATGATAATATCAGCAGAAAAAACCAAATGTTTGACATCTAAATACCCACTTAGATGTAAAATCGAAATTGATAGGGAAATAATAAAGCAGAAAGCAAGGTTTAGATATCTGGGAATAGATATAACTAGTTACGGAGAAATTGAAGAAGAAGTACGATAACAAAACTTAAACTATTAAACTCTTAATGACACAATCTGGACACATTATATTTTGTTGTTCAAATTTTCATCAGTTAACTATTAACACATTATAATATTTTTTAATGTTTTAAAATTCCCTTCATTTTCTACTAATCTAAAGGTATGGCAATGTGGAAGAAAATGGCAGTGTCAAATTGAACAGCTAATAGATGACGTACAACTGATTTGGTAAAAAACAATAATGCAACATTTTACTGAGCCGTAACGGTTTTTTCTAACAGAAACTCTTTAATTATTTTATCATATGTACTATAATATACACGCCATTTGAGCACGTGTTTTAATTTCGGTGGCATTGACAAGATTACTTTTTCATTATCTATTATTACTTGTAATAATAACATCGGTGCTTAACAATACATTCACAAAACCCTTGCAGTGTATCTAATTACTTTTTATGATCCATCTACGCCTCTGAGTCTAGCATGTCAGCACCACAGACCATTGAGGTAATTTTGTTTTTTTCAGTTGATTAAGTGCACGTGTTTGGTGTTGTGAAACAATCTTCTTGTAGAAGAATTTAAAAAATTAATAGATAGGTATAACATGAAAAGTAAATTACATGACTATTCACATTAAAAAAAACTAAAAATACGGTACTCGACAAAAAAATTTATCGTACAATCTAAGCGTTATTATTAAGTTGAACACTAGGTTGTTTAAGATATACAGCATTTCAAATTGTGATAAAATATAGATATTTAATTTGAAAAAATACTAAAAAATAATTAACGCTTAATTTAAGATATAAAAAACTTTCAATTTCTACCGTTATTCAATTATCTTTTGTTATGTAGGTACTGTTTCTTTATACATCAAAGAATAGAAATAATTATTAATAAGTAAACATTTTTACAAATATTGTTAGTCGGAGTATAATCGCTACAAATAATATCATAACTATAAATCAACATGGATTTCAAGAAAATAAATCTACTAATACGGAGGTCCATGCATTTTATGCTCATTTAACCAGTTTGATTGATGCAGGCGAATGTCTATTGGAATATTTTATGATCTTAGTAGGGCATTTGACTGCAGGTAAGGATCGAGGATTGTGTGACCAGTTGTATATCTAGTCTTGTTACTACAAACATGGGTGTTCCCCAAGTGTCTATAATAGGACCAATTCTCTTTGTAGTCTACATTAACGACATCGTACAAGTGGGCAGAGCAGTAAATTTCACTATATATGCGGATGATACGTTAATTATTCTATCCAACAAATACAAGATAATCCTACAACATCAATGTAATTATTTTCTTTCATCTTTATATTCTTGGTTTTGCGATAGCTCGTTGCATCTTACAGGTTAACTGCCACAAAAAAATGCTTAAAAACGTCCATGGTGCCAAGTTGAAAAAAGTGCATCTGGCAACCAACTAAAATACTTCCATTACTAATATTTCACCAATTTCATTTATTAGTCCCAATTTTTGAAAAAATATGTCAGCGGTCGAACACGACCGCCGGGCGTAGGCGACATACTTATTCCCGTGGTGGCAAGTGGTCGGTCAGGCGGTCATTCTGTTCTCTTCTGTAAAATTTGCCCTCAGTTGTAAAGTCCACCAGTTCAATAAATGTATTTAAGAGGAACTTTAGGCAATTTTTATGTGAAAAAGTGTTTTATACTGTCGAAGAATTTGTTAAATCTTAGATATTAGCTGTATTTCATTTATCTTTAAAATTCATTTCATGTCTTATTTAGTCTAGTTTGTGTTTAGTTTTCAGCAACGTATATATCTGTGCCCCGGAGGGAAAGACACTATGTCCATTTTTATCAAAATTGGGATTATTGCACTTTTGAAGATAACTTTTCTGGCTCTACACATAGGTAAACCATACATGTCCAGAGACAATTCTACGACAAGTTACCGACTTTTTAATAAACACCAAGTCCACTTCCAGTCAGAGGTAAACAACACCATGTGGACTTGGTGTTGTTTACCTCTACTAAATGTGTGCACTGTTATTTACCATCCGGACATAGTGTTATGTACCCTGGTACTTGATGGAATTTTCATGAACTAAAATAATTGAAACCAAATGAAATCGTAGGCTTCCACGGCCAGAGTCAGAATTATAGTTTATTCGTCTTCCGGGTTTGGACCGTGTCATTTGTGAGTGACCCAAAAGTGGGTTCATCTCGACGTTTCGCTACAATTGTATGTAGCTTCTTCAGGAGAACAAAGAAAAAAAAATCAAAAGACAGGAAGATGGGTAGTTAGCAACGTTAACTCAGTTACTCAACGCAACCAGAGGCGAATACTAACTACCAAGATGGGCATTTGGTCACAGTAACTCAACTACTTAACGCAGCCAGAGGTGAAAACCAAATGCCAGGACTTTTGATTTCTTTTTCTTTGAACCTGAACCCACTTTACTTTACTCTATGAACCCACTTTTGGGTCACTCACAAATGACACGGTCCAAACCCGGAAGACGAATAAATTATAATTGAAACCAATTTATTTAGTTCGCAGTAGTGTTAAGGCAGGTTTATAAACGGACATAGTACATAATCATAAGTCATAAACATAACTTCAACCACAATCATAATTCATAAGATTTAAGATTGGTTTATAACTAGACATAATACATAACCATAATATTTAAGAACTACTTCAGAAAATACAAACCTAACCAAATTTTTATAGAGCATGAAGAATTTTTTTCTGGTCTTTAGATTCATAGAAAAGTGAAATAAATAAATATGTGGTTGAATTCGCTCTAAAAACATTAAATTAAAATAGTAGGGTTATGTATAGGAGGAAACTGCAGATGATTCTACCAACGCATGCGCATATTCCAACAATTCCATAATGTTTAATACTTAATTCATAAATGTTGAAAGTTACCAACTTTCAAGGTCACGTTTTAAGGACTAAATTTATGTCTTATGTATTATGGATGCTTTTAAATGGGTACATTTTTTTATTAACTTTTAACATTATGCTTATATAATAAGATTATGGTTAAAGACTAAAATTATGTTTATGTCCGTTTATAAATCCGGCTTTAGATTGTTAAAAGTTGTATAATAAATCCGTTGTTTAATAATTGCAAAATGGATCCGAACTCTCGTGGGAAAAGAAAACTACCGAAACCATAAATACTAATTCCTTTCCAAAGTATGAGAGTGATTATTCCAGAGAAAGAAGCAAGGGAAATTATCTGGACACAGAAATTACAATGGAAAAGATGTATCAACTGTACATTGATTAATGCAATAAAAGACATGTGGATCCAAAGCTAAGAGCAAAAAAGTGGTTGTACGCATATGTTTTAAATAAAGACTTCAAATTGTCGTTTAAACCACCCCAAATAGACATTTGCGATTTATGCAGTTAATTCACCGCTCAATTGAAAAATAATCTTACTGCAGATAAACTAACCAGTATACAGGCAGATCATGATGCTCACCTAATTGAATTTAAATCTCGGTATAACTTAAAACAATTAGACCTTATAATGGCTAAAGATTCAACAAAACACAAAGTACTACCTGGTGATTTGCAAAAATATTTGACTTCATCACTAACAAACAATTGTCTTAGTTTCTACAAAAGGAAGCTTTGGACATTAAATTTTACATTATATGATGCCAGTGATTCTTCTGTACAGTGTACAATGTGCTCGTCACATTTCCTCGTCAATTTTGAAATGGGCTGACAATACAATTCCAGGTAGTCAAGTAGAGGACATCACTCTTTCGACCGATAACTGCTATGGCAAAATAAAAATATAAGTATTACAATGTACTATTTTTGGATACTGCATACGTACCATCAAATAAAGATGATCATTCAAAAGTTTTTACTGAAAGGGCACACACATATGGAAACAGACAGTGTTCATGCTTTGATCGAGAGGAAAAGAAAGAAACTGTCCAATTTGGCCATTTTAACACCATGGGACTGGTAACAGCTAGCAAAGTAAAAAGAATTTTAACAAAGAGCCTGTTCTACTGTGAATATGTGTTTTCCTACAAATCCAACAATAACATATTGGAAAACTCTTATAAGACCGATTTCAATAATCAAATTATATATGAGGTGGAGTTCATGAGGTATCGAAGACAGCAAGTAACTTTTCCAGCCCATTTAAATCAAGTCTCCGTAATCTCATTACCAATCACAAAATAAAAGTACAATGACTTAATTGCACTATTGCCGTTTGTTTCGTCGGTTTGTCATGCGTTTTATCATAATTTAACACAGCGATGTAGCCACAAACGATTACATCCAAGAAGATGAAGATGATATGGAGCCTCCTTAACAATTTTGAGACTTGTCTATAATTTTACTTAATTGTTATAAGAATATAATGTTTGTCTTTAATAAAATAATAGTATAGACTATTTATTGTGTCTGTCTTGTTTATTTCGTAGAGACCTTAACATGCAATGTCGCGTTATTTAAAAAAGTTTTTAGAGGTAAACAACACTATGTCCAACTACACATTTTTAAAAAAATTGTATACAATGAACGGTAAACTTCAGGTATATAACACTTTATGGAAAGAAAAACGATTATACACACAACAATAATAATATAATAATCTTGGTTAAATACAATTTGAGTATTTACTGATTAAAAATTTAAAAAATGTTAAACTGCTCTCCTGCTCTACTAAAAAGGTAAGAAAATGGACCGAATGTCCTTTAGCTCCGGGGTACAGATATATTTATGTCTAATTCTATACAAACTATGTTTGTCAGAAAGAAAATAAAGAATTTGAATTTGAAATGCCCTCCTTAAAAATTGCTTATAATATTCCAATCCATATTACAACACATTGTAGAACGGAATAATTGTTTTAATATTTTTTTAATTAAGTAATCGTTTTTTCCAGAATGAGTTAAAAACAGAGAAGTTTGGATAAAGATAAAGACAATAAATAGGGAAATTTCTAAAGGTAATAAATAGGGATATTCATACATATTACCAAACTATTTGTTATTCTTAAATATATATTTATTCTTCCTTACCTTATATTTAAACTTTTGTTGAACACGAACACATTCCACAAGAAACCGGCTACTTAGACTTGACTACTAGTCGCAATAAAGAACTTTACATGACTAAATCGCATACATGGATAACAAGCCACTGACGGAATGCCTTTATCTAAAATCTTGCCAGTAAACTATCCATAGAATTCTCCCCCAAGTTTAGCAAAGTATCCCATTCCTCACTGTCTGATAATGTGTTAGTAGGGTATTGATAACTAGGATTATGGTTCACTCAGAATAGGGAATGAGGAAGCAAAAGCGGATCTTAATATTTTGAAAAATTATTTTTTAGTTCGTTTTTTAAGTACAGACAATTTATATATTTTTAAACATATATTATATAATAATAACCGTAGTTAACATTTATTTTACCTATCTATAATAATAAATTCCTTGGACTGCAAAAGTCCCAAACGATAAAGTGTTAAGAAGAATTAGACATGGAAGAAAGCTTATGAACATAATTAAAATAAAATAAAATAAAATTATGAACATAAAAATATCTTATCTAGGCCACATACTTACTTCGAAACGATAAATACTCTCTTCTTCACGTCATTATGCTAGGAAGAGTAGAGGGAAGAAAAGGCTTGGGAAGAAAAAGAAATCTTGGCTGAGGAATATCAGAGACTGGACTAACCTCAGTGTTGAACAGATATTTTACGTTGCAAAAGATATGGAAGCGTTTAAAGAAGTGATCATTAATCTTCGTTAGAAGACAAAGGCACAAAAAAAGAAGATGATAATTTTAAAAACAGAAAAGAGAAGTAATAAAAAATAAGAATCAAATCATTCTATCAGGAAATAAAAAATATTCAAAAAGGATACTAGAAAAATGGCATGTTTATTAAAAATGGTAATGAAAATTTAATGAAACTAAAAGAAAATTATGGAAGCAAGAAGAATTTAGGTACTTTAAACGGTTCTTTAGCGGAAATTAATATGAAAAAGGAGAAACTTCAAAACAAGTAGTAGAAAAGCATGTCTGAAAGAGATTTTCAACAAAATCAGTAATTGTAGAAAAAATTAAGAACAAAATCAATAGAAGTTCGGGAATATCTGAAATAAACGAAAAAAGACCTAAAGAAGACAGAGAGCAAGTTTAGGTCAGTATAGTCAACAAAACAAGCATAGGAAAACTGACGAATGGTAAAAGATTAGAGAAAAGCAAAAATATTTCTTACAGATAATAAAAGTCGATAAACTACATTGGAAAAATTAAAGGGGAATGAGTGTTATAGCACTGCTGGAAACTTGTTACAACGTACTGGCTCAACATATGAAAAGCAAAAAGAGTGAGTATCTTAAAAACGAACGGTTTCGTTCGGAAAAATATTCCCAAGTACCTAATATGTTTACTGGTTTACTCATGCATAATGTTAAGGAAATTTTTTGTTTCTTAGAAAAATTATTTTATTGCGAAATATTAAAAATTAACATTAGAAAATAGAATAGTAAGTGTAAAAACATGAAATTTTTTCCTTAAAACATAAAAATAGTCCACTCTAGTAGTCACTATGCACTTGCGGAATCGCGGAAGCTTCAGTTCTATTTAATCTATCTAATTGGCCTTCTTCGGTCCATCTTTGGACATAGGCCTCCCCAATCCTTTTCCATTCTTCTCTGTATGTCGCTACAGTCATCCACCTAGAGCCCACGTGCTTCTTGATATCATCTGCCCATCTCATTTGGGGCCTTCCTCTGCTTCGTTTATATTCCCACGGTCTCCAACTAAGAATTTTGTTCCATCGGTCTTTTTTTTGTCTTATATTGTGTCTGGCAAATCTCCATTTCAATTTTGCAACTTCTTGTCTAACATCCGCAAGATTCGCAGACGATACAACACTGATAGCAACATCTGAAGAGGAGATGTCGAGACTGATAAAGAGAGTAGAAACCGAAAGCAACAAGTGTGGGCTCAAGATTAATAATCAGAAAACAAAAATCATGATTGTGGACCACGCGAATATCCTCCAAACAACAGGCGCCCAAAATCAATTCGAGAAAGTAGACGAGTTCACGTATCTAGGATCTTCCTTAAGCAATGCAGCCTCCTGCCATACGGAAATTCGCAGAAGAATAGGAATGGCCAAGAACGCGATGGGTCGACTGTCAAAAATATGGAAGGACCGCTCTTTGTCCAAAAAACTCAAAATGAGACTGGTACGGACACTCGTTTTTTCAATCTTTAGTTACGGTGCCGAAACATGGACAATAAAATCAGAGGATAGGAAAAGGATTGACGCATTCGAAATGTGGTGCTGGAGACGAATGCTACGCGTCTCGTGGACGGAGCACAGATCCAATCAGTCGATTCTCGAAGAGCTAAACATTCAGACCAGACTCTCCTCTCAGTGTCTTGCAAATGTTTTAAAGTTTTTTGGCCACATTGCGAGAAGAGACAATGACAACTTAGAAAGACTAATTGTGTGCGGAAACGTAGAAGGACGTAGAGGCCGAGGACGCTCACCTATCCGATGGTCAGATCAAGTACAGAAAGCCACTGGAGAGACGTTTTCCGAGTACATGAGAGCAGCCCAAAATCGCAAGAGATGGAGAGAATTGACAGCCCGCATTGTAGGGAATCACGATCCTCAGCAATGAGGAAACGACAAGAGAGAGTCTAGCATCCCTCACTTTTATTTTCTCTCTTATCCACTCGTTTCTCTTTTTATCCATTAGTCGTATGTGCAACATTTGTCTTTCCATTGCTCTTTGCGTTTTTATAATTTTGTTCATGTTTGCTTTTGTAAATGTCCACGTTTGGGAACCATAAGTAAGAACAGGGAGTACGCATTGATTGTATACTTTGGTCTTAAGATGCTGTGGATATCTTTTGTTTTTAAGAATGTAGCTTAGTTTGCCAAATGCCGCCCATGCCAGTCTAACTCGTCTCTTTATCTCTGCTGTTTGGTTCTCTTTGTTAAGTTTTATAGTTTGACCAAGATATATGTAATCCTGAACTTGTTCTATTTCATCTTGTCCGATTCTCACTGTGATATCTTCATCTGTATTTGTTATGGTTTTGGTATTGCTGTAATTCATATTAAGGTATATCTTTCCAGCTTCTACGTCCAGTTCTTTTATAATTTCAAAGTTCTTCAGTTACTGGTATGAAAATGTTCAAAGCACGATGGACACAGTGGCTCGTTGCACCTTTTGCAAATGTATTTTATTTTTCGTTTGTAAGCCTTGGTGTGACATCTTAGAGCACTTGGTATATCAATTAGTTGTGGCCAATCTCCCGAATTACTTTATCTAATTTCGGGGTGCATGATGGTTCGGTTTTTTCTTCTTTAAAATGGGAGGTGGTGTACCAGACGAAGGTCTACCTCGTTTATTTTCTTTCTGCGTTCCCAAATTTATTAATGCTCTGGCAATACTTGCTTCAAATGCAAGCAGATATTTTTTTGGATTTCCGTTTTTCTTGTACCAAATCCATCCATTTATAACAAGAACATCCACAAAATGCATACAAACTCTTATGTACCAGCGTTTGTTTCTTCTCCTTAGAAAATACAGGGCCAACAACTGGTCCATTAGAACTACTGCTCCCGTGTTTTTGTTATAAAACTGTAGTAGTCTTAGTAGATTTACACCAGCGTTTTGTTTTATTCTGAGGTTCTGTTTCAACACAATTAGAAACAATTTAAATATTCTTGTTTTCCAGCCATTTAGAACAAAATTATATTGCCATTTTCATTACTAGCAACGGATGAAGTTCCCCTACCCTCTTGTTTCATTTGTATATCTGTTTTCATAACAGAATTGCAGGTAGTCGATTCAATAAAAGAGTTCCTGTTGCCCATATACATCTTTTATGCAGTTCTTAAATAAGGGAAAGTGAGCAAAATAAATTATCAAAAAATACTTTATGATTGATTCTCTCTAAGTCGTCAGTTAGACGCAAAACTACATCAGCGCACGCTTTAAGTTTACTAATTTGACTTCTGTCTCCCGAAGCTCCTTGGTAATCCTCAAAATGATACATATATCCACTAATTCCAGCTTTTACCCAAACTTGGACTCAACACTTTTTAGGTTTTTTTGCTAAGTATTGCTTTATACCTAATATTCTTTTTAGTGGAATAATTTGTTCATCAATTGATTGGTATTCCTCTAGATATGTGGTACCTAAGAAGTTTTTCTGAATTGTATCCAAAAATTTTCGGATTTTTTGCAATTTGTCCATGTTATTTTGATTTACATTATCATTATTTACAAAATGTAAAAACCTCAAATAGATTCAAATCTATTAACAGGCATAGTATCTGCAATAAGGTCCATCCTCAGGCCATTATCACTTGACCAGTAAAGCCGTATTCTGGGATATCTGATGTACGCCATCACTAAATTTATGCCCAAGAAAGTATTTAATTCATATTTTGTAAAACCAAAATTTAATTCATTGATATGACCAGCATATAAATTGGTCTGAAAATGTGTCTGAAGTCTGAATGTCTGCGGTGCACAGTGATAAATAATAATCAATGGGATTGTTTCCTTGAACATGAATATTTTCTGCTTCTCCAAACTGTGGCAAAGTTGCTGGTCCATACATGCTGTCATTATTACACCATTTCCAGCCTTTTTCTCAGCCTTTTTTGGTTTTTTCTCTTGCTTTTTGTGTTTTGAGGAAAATGCCAAAATATGCTGAGCTAATGGAATGTCATCTTTCACTTATATTATCGTCACTGTGTTCTGGCTGTATTTCTTCTAAGTAACTTTCAATAATTTGGTCTTCAGCCGTTACATGTTCGAGCGAATACGTCTCTTTGTCATTGTAATCAAATTCCAAATCTGAACCTTCTGGTAAATCATAAACAATGTCATCATTGTCAATACCTATAAATTATTCATTTTCTGGTAAACATAAAGGTGTTTTATCCCTATTGTCTTCATCGGCAAAAAGTACTTTCTGAAATAGAATAAAATTTCCCATTGAAGAAATAATATTATGTCAATAAATAAAATTTATTTATTTCCGCTAAAATAATATAGTTAAGTATATAAAAAAATTGTAGACAAGAGTGGAATTCCAAGTTACATATTGCATGATGTCCACTCTAGTGGACATGACTTCAAGGTGCTATTTTTAGTGAGTGTTTCAATTATTTTGAAATTATAACAAAGTCTAATTGTGTAAAATACATAATTCTATAAGAAAAATATTTTCTTACCTTTTTTTTTTGCTTTTCCATAGAGACTACGGGCCCTTATTTCAGGTATTTCATCGCGGTCGGGTGATTTATAGCTACTAACATAAACAAACTTTGACTTTCAAAATAAATATTGTAGATGGTGGTAGTAGTTACTTGATTAGAGACCACTGAAAGGGATTTCATACATTTTGCACAAGTTTCATAGAAAAAAAATATATTTTTTTGAGTTAAAAAATCTGTCCATTGGAGTGGACTCAATGCATGAGAGGGTTGATCACATTCTTGAGACATGCCAGAATTAGGTTCAAGAAGTCAATCAGGTGAAAATGGTCCCAATTTTATTGAAACAATTGTTTTTAAACAAATTGTAAAAATCAACTTTTTCAAATCGTTTTCAAGTTATAAACAATTTAAGTAAATTGTTAGTAAGAAAATCTTAAAACTGTGACTCATTTAGCTAATTAAGTAACTCTTTTGTCACTCTTTTCTAATGTCTTCATTAACAAACAAAACACATTATAAATAATACGATGGGAACTTCTCTAATAAATATTTCCGCATATTTAGTTTCCTTCTTATAAAAGAACACAGTTCGTTCCACAATCTACGGGTAACTTTCCTATCCTAAAACACATTTGCAGTTTGATATTAATCTAGTTATAATATAAAAGTAACTAAACGGTGGAATATTCCACAAATTGGTCCTACTAGTAATCCAGTTTAAACTATGTAAAAAGTTTACCATTGTTCGGCTAATTACAAGCAATTCACTTTATCAGGAAGTCTAGCATTATTGAATATTCCTCTATTAATACTGGAAAAGTTTTATCAACGAAAAGTAGTTTTTTAATAGTTTTGTAGCTGTAACCTGATTTTACATGTAGCTGTAAGCAAAAATAAGTTATAATATAACAATATGTATATATATAATCAAAACCATATGATGGTAAAAGGTTAATTTACTTTTTAACAAATTTCTTCCATTCTTTGCGGTTCCGTGTCAACATCCTTAAGTCTGTTTATATCACTCCTCTTCTCTCCAATATTTTCCTAATTACTTCATCCTATGTCTGTCTTGGTCTTTCCCTTCTTTTCTATTTCAATATTTTTGCTTCTCACACCCTTCTCACTGGTGCAGTATCCTTCATTCGGTGTAAATGACCCTAGTAAGTCAGCTCTTTCTTCTATAAATTCCAATGTGGATTGTTTTTTCGATTCATTCCTTATCTGTGTTCCTTATTCTATCCATTTTGATCATCATCTTTAACTCTTCTTAAAAACTTTATATCTATAGCATGTATCTTACTGTTTTGTCATTCCGTTAGTACCGACGATTCGCTGCCAAAAGTCAGGACAGGTCTATAAACTGCTTTGAAAACTTTAATTTTTGTATTTTGCGATATTTCTTTTCTGTATACAAATTTTTTGTTTATTGTATAATACAGTTGTAGCATGTTTTCTACTCTGCTGTTGATTTCTGCTTCTAGAGATCCTGTTTCTTCTATTATTACTCCTAAGTAATAAAAGTTTTAACGTGTTTTATTTTTGTTCCTTCAATTTCTAGTTCAAGTTCTTCTTTTGTTTCTCTTATCTGAATAACTTTTGTTTTGTTGATGTTTATCTTCAGTTCGTTTTCAGTAAGTACGTATTTCCATATTTCCAAATTATTCTTAAGATTTTTTTTTAGTTTTTGCAATAAGCACTATATCGTCGTTATAATGTTCATTAAAACACAGCGACTTGGGCTGGACACATAATACGAATGTCAGAAAATACGATTGCTAACAAGCTAATCACAGGAACACCTGTAGGAAAAAGAAGCAATGGCCGACCGCGAATTAGGTGGTTAGATGGAGTTGAAACCGACTTACGAATATTAAAAATCAGAAGATGGCAACGTGTTGCCAAAACCCGAACAGAATGGCGACGAATCTTCGAGCAGGCCAAGATCCACAGAGGATTGTCGAGCCAAAGATGATGATGACTATATCGTCAGCAAATACTTCTTCTTCTTCTTCTTCCGAGATTTGTACTCTTTGCAGATTCCTATACCCTAAAATCAGTTTTTTACTGCTTGTGAATGTCTTAATAAATTTGTCCATAAATATTATAAATAGTGTTAGAATAAGCACTCCTCCCAGAATTAATAAAACTGTATGGCTAGGTATGTAGTAGCGTTGGAGCCGTAGAAGTAGCTTCTGGAGATGTAGGGGGTGGTGTATAAGAAGTGTAAGTATAGAAGAAAGTCTCCCCTGTCGTCAGAGGTTTCTTGTTATAGTAATTGATGAGACAATGGTGAGAAGTAGAGGAAACGTGAAAGTGTTCGTTGAAATGACAAATAAATAAATATTAGCGGTGGAAAGATGTTTAATGATTGATATAGGAATGCTAAGATATGAACCACGATGGCTAAGGTTGCTTCATATAAGAAGTATAATCTCCCACCATGATTATTAATATTTACTTATAATGAATGTAGAAACTGATTGTAAAAATCAGTGCAAGAAAGAAAATGCAAATTATATTTCATGTCAACAAAACTGGACTAAAATTTCCGTACATCGATCGTATATTATTTTCTATACCATACGGGTTATTTTGTAAACAAGGAAATAAAACAAATTGGTAAATTTCGTACCTATTTTAATATAATTATAACATATTAATCTGATCGATTAATATCTGATATGTTAATCGATTAATCGATCGAGCAAGAAATAAGAAAAGAATGGCAGCTGTATATATCAGAGTTGTTTGAAGATGACAGAAATAATATTGCCGAATTCTACCAGAACTGTACTGACGGCCCAGAAATTATGAAATGGGAAGTAGAACATGCTATAAATAATGCTAAAATTAGAAAAGCTTGTGGTCCAGATGATACACCAACTGAGTTGCTGAAACTGATAGAGAATGATAACATAAAAGTAGTAGTAAGACTTTTTAATTCAATATGTAACACCGGAGTGATTCCCGCAGATTGGCTCAAATCCATCTTTATCGCAATACCTAAAAAACACAATGCGAGAAAATGCTCAGAATATCGATTAATTAGCCTAATGAGCCACACTCTTAAAATTTTCCTCAGAATACTTCACAACAGAATTAGACGCAAATGCGAAGAAGATCTTGAAGATACCCAATTTGGTTTTAGAAATGCTATGGGAACCAGAGAGGCACTTTTTGCGCTTAACATCCTATTACAAACATGCCATGACCAAAGAAAAGATGTATTTGCATGTTTCGTGGACTTCGAAAAGGCATTCGATATAGTACAGCATTTAAAATTAATGCAAATACTGAAAAATATCGGAATAGATGACAAGGATATTCGTGTCATTAAAAATTTGTAGTCGAGGCCGTAAACGAGGAGTCAGACAAGGTTGCATTTTGTCGCCAACATTATTCAATGTTTACTCGGACCAGTTATTTAAAAAGGCACTTGAGATACAACCATATGGAATAAAAATCAACGGGGAACTACTTAATGTGATTAGATATGCAGACGATACAGTAATTCTATCAGATAATATTGAAGGTCTTCAAATTTTGCTTGATCGTATTCACGAGGTAGGAGAGGAAATGGGCATTAAAATAAACTCAAACAAAACCAAATTTTTGGTGTTTAGTCATGACCCACATCCCGATGCAAAGCTTCAATTGAACGGAGTCCAAGTTGAGAGAGCTCACAAAATGACATATTTGGGAACTGTGATAACGGACCAACTAGATCCAGACATAGAAATAAGACGTAGAATAGCAATGACTAAAACTACTTTTATAAAAATGAAGTCATTTCTTTGCAATAACCATCTCAGTTTAGAACTAAGGCAAAGAATGGTTAAGTAGTATGTTTGGTCTTCACTTTTGTATAGTGCAGAAGTTTGGACGCTAAAAGTATCGATCATGAACAAAATTGAAGCATTGGAAATGTGGGTTCAAAGACGAATGCTGAAAATACCTTGGACAGCAAGAAAAACTAATGAAGAAGTACTAAGGAGCGTCAACAAAGACAGAGAACTGCTAAAGACTGTTAAACATCGAAAAATGTTTTATCTGGGACATATAGTGGAAGTCGATATAAAATTTTACAACTGATTCTTAAAGGAAAAATAGAGGGCCGTAGAGGTGTAGGAAGAAAACAAGTTTCTTAGTTAAAAAACATTCGTGAATGGACTCAGATACTAAATGCAGGGCAAGTATTCCAGAAGATCGAGAAGCCTTCGCAATGGTGATCGCCAACGTCGGATAAATCTGATATGGCACGCGAAGAAGAAGAAGAATCTGATCGATGAAATTTTCCAGTATTAATGTTTAAACTGTATTCCTTTTTCCAGTTTAAACTGTAAAAATTTACCATGATTTTTAATATCCCAGTGCAAAATCACTACGTTCATACCGTTGGTAATCAAACTCATATGTGTACATATATTTAAGAATAGAAGAATACATTGATAACAGGTTGCCGCAAAAAGTGTCTGTAAATAGTAAGCTACTTAAGTGCAACACAGTTTAAACTGTAAAACTTTTGCAATGATTTTTTAAATCATGAATAAATTAGTTTATCAGGTCTAACGCTTGAACACTAATATTAATTGGAAAAATGTTATCAAAACAAAAGTAGCTTTTCAAAATCGTTTATACCAAACCGTTTAGATATAACAGGGTATATAAACCTGTCTAGTTTTTGATATATATGGCCATTTTGCTTTTATCAAAGTAACGGAAACTTTTTACAGACTGTATCCTTAGTAGCTACGATTACAGAATTTTCCGTCCAAACAACTTCTACGCCAGCGTTTCTAGAAACGTCAAAATAAACATGTTAAAATAGAAATTGTGGTTAATATCCTTTAAAGATAGTATATTTTATTAAAACGCCAAAAGAAAATAGCTTCAAAACAATATTAAGAAACCGGTATGACCTATCGTTATTTAAAATTTTAGAGACTAGAAATGTTACATGAAAACCAAAATGATCAAAGATCAATATTTTTGATTTTTTTCTTAATCTGGATTTGCTCTTGAATGGTTTTCCCTTTTTTTTGGTGATTTCTTATCAGCCACTTCTGAACCTCGTTTTTTTAGACATCTTTGGTGATGCCACAGAGTTTTGGGCCTACAAAGATCTGTTTCGAGCCTTGATTTGTCAACAAATCTGCTCATACATTCCCACACACCCCTTCATGACCCGACACTCACATTAAAGACAGTTTATTATCTTTTGCCAGGTTGTTGAGGATTTCTTTGCAGTTTCTCGCCAGTTTTAATTTGGTGAGTGTGTTATTTATTGCCAGAATAGCCGTTTGGTTATATGTATAAATATTAATTATCTTTGATTTGGTATCTCCATACATGCTTTCGTTAATGCAGGCCACCAAAGTAAAAACTTTAGCCTGGACCACATTTGTCTATTGACCTAGGCTGTAAGATATATTATAATTACATGTCTGCCGAAAGACTCCTGATCCAGTACTATGGGCAGTTTTAGATCCATCAATGAATCATATTAAGTTCCCATTGATATTTGGGACTGTTTCTCCTCTAGACGATATAATTGTGTTAATCTTTTCAGTTACGATCAGTTCTCTTGTCATGATATCTGAGTTCATCATAAAGATGGATTCCTCAAGTATAGTCCCAGTAATATATTTGTGGCTATTTAATCCATTCAATACATAATTCTGCCTCCAAATATTGTTTGCTTTAAATGTCAGGATGGTCATCAAGGGTACCGCCCAAATATATATTTCCAGCGGAGGAAGACCTGTGATAGCCTCTAAAGATGTTGTTCCTATACTATTCAAGGCTCCTGTTATATCCTCTATAAGTGGACAAAAAATAGAAAAACAGACTGTAATAACCACATAAGCAGAATGGAGGAGACCCGTGTCGTCACAATAGCAACAGATAAGTCACTAAGCGGCAGAAAAAGTATCAGACGACCGTTCAAAAGTTGGAGTGACAACCTTGCATAGAGGTATTAATCCGCCAATGAACAAACACAATTGCTTATAAAGAGGAAGAAGTTTATTGTTGGAGACCTCTCTACTTGAAAAAAGAAGAATACTCGTGATCTTGAAGAGAAGATTTGTAAATACTAATCTACAAAAGACTACAAAATTTTAAAAATAAACTTTTAATCCCATGTTCACTTGTTTTAATTGATGCAGAGTTATTTTGTTGATATACTGCATATGAATAATGTTTACATTGAATTTTTGCATTTACTTAAGCGTGCTTGGTTAATTTTACGAAGTCGAAGTCAAAATTTGACCAACATAATACAAAATTATTTACTAAAGGCTATAGCGGGATAAGATGGTCAAAATTGCACCATGCTCGATTCAGTTTTGGGCCTGGCCTTTCGAAAGGACATAATTAAAAACTCACTCAGTTAAATTTTCAAGTTCCTAGGTGCCTCTGAGGGTTCGCTATGGGAAAAACGTATTTAAAAAAAAAAATTTTTAGGCGCTGTATTGCTGCAAAAGTCTGAAAAAATTTATGAAAGCGTAATTTAATAATACCATACTACCTAATTTTTCTCAAATTTTTTAGCCTGAAAATTGAGCCAACAAAAAATATTTGAAATTTTCAGTAATATTTTAGGTTATGTTGGAAATTTTTGGCCAACTTTAAAACAATGTTTTTTATGTGTTTTTTCCCCGTTCTTTCGAATGGCATAGGTATTATTATCATTTTCAACGTGGAAAATGCCTAAAAATCGCATATATAAGCTTATAATTCCATAACTTTTGAGTGTACAAGTGCGTTCTAATTCACGATTCATTTTTCAAAGTCTTTTGAGGTTATGTAGTAAAAACATGGAGAAAACGGGGTTTTTCGGTTTTTCAGAATGTTGTGAGATAAAACTAATGCTTTGAATAGCTGATTTTGATTGTAAAGGAAAAGATACATGTGAAAATGTAAATTACCATTCATACCGGAGTTTTTCGTTTTTTTTTTGCATGCTACAGGAAAAAATAATAGTTTTAATAGCTTATTTCGATTTTAAAGGTAAGAATACATATAAAAATATGAATTATCATTAATTTAGATGTATGTTGTTAAGGTTATGAGTCATCCATCTCACTAAAAAACCTAATTTATGTTTATTTTATTAATATTTTTTTTATTTTATAAAAACTGATATTATTGTATCTTATGGCAGTATAAATAAATTTTTTGTTTTCTATGTAATACTTATTTGTTTTTGTTTTGTTCCTAGGCCCATACAATTTATTGTTGAGGGGTTGGGGTGCTTCAGAAAAATGCCAAAAAAAGCAGTTTTTTCGATTTTTAGGCATTTTCCACGTTGAAAATAATAATAATATGCCATTCGAAAGAACGGAAAAAACACATAAAAAAACATTGTTTTAAAGTTGGCCAAAAATTTCCGACATAACCTAAAATATTACTGAAAATTTCAAATATTTTTCCTTGGCTCAATTTTCAAGCTAAAAATCTGAAAAAATCAGGTAGTATTGTATTATTAAACTACGCTTTCATGAATTTTTTTAGCTTATTTGCAGCAATACAGATTTTAAAAAAAAAATTTTTTTAATGCGTTTTTTTTCATAGCGAACCCTCAGAGGCATCTAGCGTCTTGAAAATTTAACTAAGTGAGTTTTTAATTATGTCCTTTCGAATGACCAGGCCCGAAACTGAATCGAACATGGTGCAATTTTGACCATTTTATCCCGCTATAGCCTTACTAGATAATTGTGACAAAGTTCAGTGAATAGAGAGTATTAACAACTGTTACTTATTCATATTGTCAAGCTTACACTATAATAAATGATAAAGGAATATTCCACAGCTTGAAACTGGTCGTCGATTATAGATTTTAAAAATTTATTATACGGAATATTCCATAAATATTAGCTCCTTATACATTTTGAAAAATTTTTATCATCTTCCTACTAATTATATACATTATTTGGCAATTACAGTATCACTGAACGTAAAACAATTTTTACATTATAGTTTCTAGTTTATTGGAAAATTTTAAGTAAAATTTTTTTTACCTTTTAATTGTTTTATAAATGTAGTACAGATAAATAAATGTGCATATTATCCTAAATGAAGATTTGACAACATAATTGAAAAGCAATGTAGAACAGGCTTAGTTAACGCTAAACTTCTTTCGATTGCAGAGTTTCAAATAAATTTTTGTAGTGTAGCTGTAGTCGGTTAGTAATGTTTACAGATCCGTATAATTTTGAAGTAAGTTGTACAGGCAATAATAGTTATTTATATTTTTTATATCCAATGCAGTAAAGAAATATAGAATTAAGTGGAAAATTTAAGCTGATTTCAAGGCTTTCTCATCTACGGTGTTCAGTAGTAATAATTTTTTGCTCGTTGTCGACCAAGAACTTCTCTGGGAATCACTCAATTGTGCTAAAATGTAAACAACGATGTTAGTGGTATATTTAAGACGAAGTTGGCATGGTTAATTGGAATTGGATAAGGAATATATATCTGTAATATCTTGTGGTTTTGGATATTAAACATTTTCACCAGATATTTTATTCATCAAAGGAAAATCATTTTCATCCAAAGTGGAAACGGTGTACGAAGAGGCTGTAGGCAAAAACTAGTTTTGTATAAAGAATTGTCATAAATGTAATTTTTAATTCTTTTGTCTAAATTTGTTTCCAAACTTTTAAGGTAATTATGTATTTAAAATTTACATTAAGTCAGTTCACAACTTACTAATACAAAAAATAATCAACAGAAGTTAACGGAATTAAGAAATATATTTATGCTATATTATACAAAATTTAATTTTGTGTAAAGTATTCTCATAAGATTTTTCTCATTAGCTTTATAGTTTCAGTTTTACATTTTTCTAAAGTATCAAATTGTTAAGGTAAAAATAAAATTATTTTTCCTTCATCTAATTAGAGTGCCCCTCTGCAAAAAAGTTTATAATAGATACGGTTTCCCTTTGCGACTTGTTTTGGTTCTGCGACGTTTTTCCTTTAGTTTTCCCGAAAAATGTCGAATTTACGACATACCGAAAACTTAAAGATATGTACTGCTATTCTTTTTAATTAAATAGCCTAAAAATTATAAGAAAAACACGAAATTAACATTGGGTAATGATAATTATAGGTCTTCAATGCATCTGACGACACGAACATGCCGGAAAAATGACTGTGACTAATTTTTTAGTAAAGGATACATTTATTAACAGCATCAAAAGTAACTTTTCATATTGTTTGACGGAAACTTGTGTTTGGTTGGTTGTATAGCGCTTTGGCGGCTTTTATTAATACTATATTAATATTCGTGCTTTCCATTGAATGCCACAGCTCCTTCAGTGGAACGCTGTCGTAGGCTTTCTTTACGTCGACGAACAATGAATCTCTTGGTTCCGTGCCTCTTTTTTTTTCTATTATCTTGGTTAAGATAAAATGTGGTCAATAGTGGATCAACCCGTACCATATCCTGCTTGTTTTTCTGCTTCATAATCTAAGTATTCTCTCTCGATTCTGTTCTTTAAAACCTTTCCATGACAATACAACGTCTCCGTTGTTAAAATAGATAGAATGATAACTGGATGTGTCGAATGAGAGCTTATTACCCACGAATTAAATGTGTTAAAGACACCGAAATAGTACATGTGATATATCAATCGGTGCGTATTGAAAAGTCGAGCTCGATTATTTAGTTACAGTTTTGATATCGTTTCCAGTTAAAAAGTTATGAACGGAAGATTGGCAAAGAGACCAAAAATTAGTGAAATCGTTTATCAATCCACAGAAAGAGTTCAAATTTCGACTTCCGGTCAGGTTGGGTAAAACCTAGCATTCGCGAAGTCCAATTGCTTATTTGGGCCATATTTATTAAGGGGGAGTAGGAGATTTATTGCGTTTTTTAAATTTTTTTTATTCAATAGTAAAACTCTTCAAAAGTATTCAGTTAAAATTTTAGAGTGATCAGAGCAAAATTAATAGAGTTATAGGCATGTAGAAGTGAGTGAGTTAAGTGAGTGAGTCAGGTGTAAGTGAGGTGAGTGAGTGAGATAAATGAGTGCTCACATAGAGATTGGAATAAGTACAGCATTAAGTTCTCATAATTATACACTTGCGGCAGGTAACAATGAAATTATTAGAGCGGATAAAATGGACGCTGACGGAGACGCTAACGAGAAAACTAGAAGCATTCGAAATGTGGGTGTACCGACGCATTCTTCGTATATCCTGGACCGAACATGTCACCAACATAGAGGTACTCCAAAAAATCGGAAAGGAGAAAGAAATCGTGAATACAATTAAACAAAGAAAGCATGAATATCTAGGCCACATATTGAGACACGATAAGTACCGTCTGCTACAATTGATTGTCCAGGGAAAAATAGACAGTAAGCGAGGGCCAGGCAGGAGAAGACACTCGTGGCTCCAAAATCTGCAGAAGTGGTTCGGGCTCACATCGGTCGAACTATTCAGAAGCGCCGCAAAGAAGATCAAAATTGCCATGTTAATAGCCAACGTTCGCAACGGACAGGGCACTTGTAGAAGAAGAAGATAAAAATGGCTGCGGATGCTCAAAAAAAGGCAGAATTCGTCGAAATCAAAAGCAAAAAGATGCTTTAGATATCTTGACAGAAAGCACTTCCTATTGACACCTATATGGGCCAGGAATAGACGTTATTGTGTGAGTATAAAAAAAATAAGCTTTTTTTAACTCAGAAAAATTAAGTAATAATTACTATTAAGTACTAATTTTCAATGTCTGTCGGTTATTTACCTTAATAAATCTGTATTTTTAAGATGATTGATTTCTAAGGTTTCGAATAAATCAAATTTTTTAGTTTTTTTCTTGCGTACGCCAAATTTCATAGTGGTGATTCCATAGGCGTACGCCAAATTTCATAGTCCACTTATGAACTTCTTTAAATAAAGGTTAGCACATGCGGAATTGACATGGCGCAGAAGATATAATTTTGGACTAAACACAGCATACAATGAACCCGAGGTCATAACATAAATAAAAGTTTCGGACGGCTGTGCTGGATGAGACTAAAACACCAAAACGTATAATGAGGCAAACACCAGTAAGGAGAATTTCAAAGGAAAGAACCAAACTTAGATACATGGAACAGGTGGAACATCTGGAAAAACAAAGCAGGAGCAGAATAGAATGGCGGAAAATCCTAGAACAAGCCAGGACACAGAAAGGGATGACGATGCCATGTGGAATTAATTTTACGTTGACAAAACTAGCTCTGAATTCCGTTTTCAAATTTTCTTCCTTTCGGATACTTTCGGGGCATATTTTTATAGCATAAGCGATCTTATTTATAATCTTGTACTTTGACTTTAACCATTTTTATCTTGTTTATGTGTTTACCTAAAGAATTCTTCGTTTTTACTTATTAGTTAGTTGTCTACTAGTTTCGGTTCATATCTCAAACAATTCTGAAATACAACACATAAACTCCCATTACAATGTACCTTTTCAAAAACAGAAGTTTCATGTGCAATTTTATATCTTTCCATACTTATTTTTAGATATCCAGCTAGTAATAAAGTACTAGTTAAAAAATAAACTTTTAATTTGCGATTTTAGCTCCCAGATCAAAAGCTGATTTCAAAATATATTTTTTTAATTGCAATTTGAAGACCATTCATTGCCGATCTATTACTGAAAATTTCAATTAGAAAAAGGTATATATATTGCCACTGAGTTTATCCCCATCAAAATATTTCAAAAAATTTCAAGCTACAAAAAATGTTTACTAAATATTAACTAATATATTTTAAATATATATTTAGCTTTATTTCCTTTATTTATATATTTCTGAGTAAAATGAACAGTTAAATTTTGCTTTATACCTCGAGGTAATCAAATATTTTTCCTACAAATCTTTATAATAAAAATAATTTATCAGGGTTAAATAAGAAATTGATATATTTGTTTTCAAAACATAAAGCCACTGGCGAAAAAAACAATCACATAATTTTCTTAAACAAAAACAAAAGTTGATCGATGTCCCAGTTTGATCTGTTTTCAAAACTAATTAAATAATTATGTAAATAGATTTGTACAATGATGATGTAGACACAAATAAATAGTTCCAACTAAATTCAAATATAGTAAAAGAATAAAGAATAAAATATATTTCTAATTTAATTTTTTTTTTGTTTGAAAATGAGCTTTTATAAATAGTATAGATAATCGATTTTTTTCACACACAGATAAATGTTATAGATTGGTTTAGTACTTTTGTAATTGGTAAAAATAGATACCATATTATTCTTATATAATATTTGTTTTACATTAGGTACCATAAGAAAATTCTTTGTTTTTCTCGTTTTTATTGTTATAAATCGGCAGCTATGCATATTTGACTATGCAAAAATTTGTAAAGACAAAAAGTTTTGCAATTAAATGTCCTGCAAAATAGAATTGATGGCAAATTGAAAAAATAGTAATTATTATTGCAAAATTGGCAAAAACGAAAAAACAGTTTAAAAATCAATATTTTAAATCAGATATCTTGTGCTAATTTATAAATTTTAACCCTTTTTTCTTTTACACAATCTTGGTTAAAATGTTAATTTAAAACTTAAAAAATACAGAAAAATCGACAAGATGCAGTAGTGGGGATAGAAATCAAATAATTTTATAAGACTACTGTAAAACCTATTCTAATCTAAGTCTTTTGTTAATATGTTGTATTTCTTTGTACTATTATTTTTCTTCAAGCTAATTTTAAGAGCTTTTTCTGGAGCTTTATCATTTTCATCAAAATCTATTTTAATATCAACATTGTTGAGGATCATAGAATACTTACGTGATTGCTCCAGACAAACAGTGACTTTGGCATCTCATCTACATTTGGAACATTTCATCTCATTTTAAGGCAAGTTTAGTAAATTTTCCGGACTTTAGTAATTGTTCTGTTGTTTGAACCAGTTCTATTTCATTTTTTGAAGCTCCAAACCCCAGTTCGATGGATTTAAATCATTCCTCATCCACTGCTGTGACTGGAGTAAACTATATAGCAATATTAGATTTCTGCAGATCGAGTAGGTGGTAGCATTGACAAATGGAAGTTTTTCTTTTTACAAAACTTTTAAAACATAAATATGGTACATAATTTAAAGTCTGAATTATTTTCTAATTTTTTTTACCCTGTTGGTTAAAAACTGACGTGTCGCATCCAGGAAAGGCATGCATAAAACCAACCAGGTATTTTAAAATAGGACAAAATTATACATTTGTTCTAATTTCTATCCTTTAGTGGGCTTCAGTCGATCCTAACTTCGGAAATTTTGATATAAGTTTAGAAAAAAATTCCTAGGCTCTCCAATTTAATGTATTTCAATGATTCAAATTTTATTTAAAATCTTGAACGCAAATTAATATGTAAAAAAATGTTCAAGTATTTTAAACTAATTTTGTTGTCTCTGCATAATTTTGAAAATTAATAACTTTTTTCAAGTATTTAGATTGCAAAATTATTTTATAAAAACTACTTTACCGATCGTGTTGAAATTTTGTGTAGTGTTTTTTATATTAAAAAGATTTTTCAATTCAAATTTTGAAGTTCTATGTGGTTTTTAAATATCTGAAAATTTAACAATTTTTTCATAGTTTTTGTTAATTTTGCAATAATAATAAATATTTTTTAACTTGTAATCGATTGTGTCTTGTAGGAAATTTAGTTGTGAAACTTTTTTCTGTTCACAACATTTTTCAAAAATGCATAGCTGTCCAGTTAAAGCAACAAAAAGAAGAAAAAAATTGAATTTTTCAAATTTTTTTTACAAATTTTTTAATAAAAAATTAGTCCACCTTTAGAAATATCTACATAAGAAAATTATCAGTTTTAATATTATTTAGAAGCGATCAAAGCAAAAAATAAATGAATTATGAATACGAATTACCTAAATGAAGGTGTTTTAGATATTGCCTTGACTATATCTTGTTATAAATTTGTTTTAGACTTCAATTGTGGCTTATTCTGATTAAAATAGTAATTTATATATTATTTATTGAAAAAAATCACCTTTACTAATTAGCGTATCTGAGTAATAGTTGTTGATAACGTTATCCAAATAAAAACTCTTCGTATTTTCGTTAACACTTATAAGAAACAATTTTTCTTTTTACATATTTTTCTGTTACTTATAAATGTTGTTATCAGTTGATGCAAGTATCTTAAAATACAGTTATATTTTCACAAACACATTAAATTAATGATTTTTCACGACAATACACCAGCACCTTTCCACTTCTAAAGTTAAAAACAATATAATTAAAATTCTCCCAAGAACTAAAACGATACTTGTATTTCCCTTATCAATCATTAATACATAAATAATTATATTATTGCTCGTTAGTCCCCTCTTTTCTACGTTTTATTCCAACTTTTTACTCAACTTACTCGTCTAATTATGTAGATGTGTTTGTTCTAGATATAGATAACCCCATAATTGTTAGAAACAATAATGCTCCTTTGATGCTTGGTAATTACTTCAACAGTTTAAAACATTTCCATAGGTTGATAGACTAGCGAATGAAGTGTTATAAAATATTCTAGCAAATACTATTGTTTTCAATTAATTAGTATGTGTGATTCGTGTGATTCATCTGAAATTTATTGTACATAAAGCAAGTTGATTTGTGATCGCCTTTTATGGGCGGGGCTAACATAAAAACAATGTTACTATATAGTTCTGACAATAACAAACAACAAGGTTCAAATAGAATATATTAAATGGTGGTTTCTGAATGATTTACATACACAATTTTTTTTAGTAACTTAATTTATTGTTTATAATGGTTCTCTCAAATAACCACAAATAGGATTTTCATTCTTCTATATCATTGCACAAGCTTATTTTAGTACTTTTTGATACACTTGAATCCTGGTGTTCGCTCGTTTCTTCTGCCTTTTTTTCAATATTTATTTTAAAACCTTACCCTATATTTTTTTCCTACATTCCTATTAATACGTAGCATTTTGCAGTATTTTATTTTCTCCTTTTTTTCTCGAATCTTATTATATACTTTAATAGCATCGGAGATGCAGTTTTCGTTTTTATTTCTCTTCTTTCCATATCTTCAAGTTGTTCGGGCATTTTAATCATTCTTCAGATGTTGATGTTTTTTTCTTTTGCTCTCCCTACATCTATGACCTATGTTAATTTTTTATCGGTTTCCCGTTTCTTCTTTTATAATTCCTTTTGTATTGAATCACAATTGCTTAATTCTGTTTATGTGTATCCAAGTTAAGCTTTCTTTTTGTTTTAGTATTGATATTATCGATTGCTATTTTGGGTTTTTTAATATCTTCTTATTATTTGGTCCAATATTGTTTTTCCTACTCTTGTCAACTATTTTACTTGTAACACATTCAGTGTGTTGTCTGTTGTGTTCTTCACTTGCATATATTTGATATAAGATAGCGAATATTGCTTTCTACAACCTTTCTCTCTTTTGTACCCACACTTATTTACTTCCTTTTTCTTCAAGTTTCTGGTGTCTGTTTTCCTTTACATTATTATCGTGGTCTTCGTTGTCTTGGCATTTATTTGTTTTTCTGTTTCCACATATTTTTAATACAGGGTGATTAATAACTACGTGGTATAACAAACTTTTTAAATGGGACACCCCATATATTTTTTCATATTTATGTTCCTGTCATAATTCTAATTTTTATAATATTGGGTTTTCTATTACACTACAGAGTATTTAACAAGTTATGCCACTTTTATTTCGAAATTTTGCAATGTTGATCTCGTAAAATGGAAAATCTTGCAGTGTTTCTTTATAGAAAGTAGATTCCGGTTTATTTTTGGAATATCTGAGCCATTTTATGTTTAATGAGTTAACTTTTGATGCTGTTTTCCAACATTCTTGTCGAAAGAAGTTCTTCAGGATTCATTTCAATTATTTGAAATTGATTAGTCTTCTTAGCAATGGACACGGAATTGATCCAATCTTCAGAACCATAAATAAACCCTTTATTCTTTGCGTTTGACTCAATAACTCTAAAAATCTGCATCATTCGGAAGGTAGCCATGACCTGAGATGAGAAATTATGGTTTTTTGAAGTAGCATTCATTTCAGGGTCTTGTACAAGTTTCAGCAGTGATAGACTTAGTTTAATATTTCGTTTTTGGCCCGTACAACAGTCTGAATATAAACTGATATTATTTCAATTTCCTGCATTCATTTTTAAACGTTTTGTCAGGCAGGAGTTAACTTCCTGTGAACCTCGAGATCCCTCTGTTTCGTTTCACATAAACATGTATCCCTTGTTGTCGTTGAAACTATGAAATCCCAAATTGTAAACATGTAAGTTCATCTTAACATAATAAGCAACAGACGTGTTTAGTTTTAGAAAAGGCAGAGCTTTTTGTAAATCGAATGTAAGAATATAAATGTTTTCATCGGCTAAATTTTTATTTTTGTTAAGCGAATCTCTCACTAGGTTTGCCTGTCTGACATGAATTTCTTTCTCGGTTTTTGCTTTCTGTATATCTTCGTCGATATTCACAAATATGATGTATTTTGTATTTTGCAAAGTGAAGATTAAAATTTGATGAGAAAACATAATAGTACATTTTTTCTTTGACTGGTTCTGAACCTTCCTGTTCGCATCTATCTTGATAAAGTTGATCTTTTTGAATGATGAATTATTTCCACTGTCCGAGTAAGAATCATTTTCTTCTAGTTCTAATGATAAATCAGCTGTATTTTCACTCATTATAACCGATAAAAGGGTGAAATAAAATTCAAATCACACTGTGACACGCCAAGATGACTTACACTAAATGACTTCCGAACATTTTTCATTTTATTTCTGACAGTAAAGAAAGTACTGCCATCTCTTTGTTTTCCTGTGAAGTATTACCTTAGGCGTTTTGTCTGTAGAAAGTTTTAACTGTTAGAAAGAATCTTCAATACGTAACTGAATTTTTAGTGAACAATGACTTACACTGATTGGCTTCTGAGCCCTACGTATACATGGTGTTAATTTCATAGGAATTTCGAAATAAAAAATGGTCGTAACTTGTTAAATACTCTGTATACTTACGCAAAACCTACTATAAGAACAAGAATTATGCCAAAAATACAAATTTAAAAAATATATAGGGTGTCCCATTTAAAAAATTGTATGTTTTCTATACCACGTAGTTATTAATCACCCTGTAGAATTCCACATATTTTCCTAGTATGGAGAATATCATTGCCTAACTTTTTTCCAAATTAGTTGTTTGGATATTCTATACCATAATGGAATTATCGACGAATGTCGCACTAAAAACTCACCCTGTATATAATATATATATATACAGGGTGATTCATACACATATTATGGATATGATGAAGCTACAACTAGTAGACTTCTCTGGAAAAAATTCTCATGGAAAAAATTCCATGTTTTTTTGAAGAAAAAACGGAGCTAAGTTAGTTTTTGATAGATATAACAGAGAACAGACGTGTGTAAAAAATATAAGTTCATTAGATTTTCTAACATAAAGCGACAAACATAATTCCAAATCATTGATAGGAAGATTTAGTAATCATTCACAAATAGTTTTGTCACGTTGTTTCAAAAATTAAAGTAAAATATATACCAGTGTATTATCGTCAACGCAGTTACCACTTCAAAGGCTCACAGAGAAAGACTTTTTGACAAAAATACATTTGACTCCAATAATTGATGCGGTAATTTCAAAATTGGGAACATACCGGGCTATAACCACTAGTAATGTCAGTGGACAGTAATTATGATATTATTATGCAAGCGTAATTAAGATCCGAAATGGTTGTGTAACAACATGTCAATACTAGATGAGAACACAATTTGCGATAAATTTTGTATTTCAATTGACAGTCGTACTGCTTTTTTTCGATAATTTTTGAAAATTGAAAGATTTGGCTGTTCTATCCATCTGATATAAATTTTTTACATATCGATTTCATTGTTTACTACTAGCAACATTATACTAATACTTCCAAGCAGCTTCCTTTACGTTTTTTTAAATTTTTTTTCCAAGGGAGAAAATAATAATTTAGGGAGAGATAGTGAACAATGATTCTTACTATATTGTAGATAAATCATGATCACGTACAGAGATTTCCCATCTGGTATTTTTTTAAATAAACATTTGCATATACATGATTAAAAGCTATTTTTTAAACGGTTATAAAAGCTTTAATTAGCCTTTCGATACATTGCGCTACGATTCGTTATCATACAGTAAAATAGAACATTTACGTCTAAGCTTCAGGCTAAGATCTAAACCGATAAACGGTAGATTCATGTTAATGAACCTATTTATGATTGGCTCGATTGTCGATTTTGCTTAAATCACACAGATCATTAATGTCGCTACGTTCATATTTTACGATAGACAACTACTAGTTGTATATTAGATAATGTGTCTATTTGCACTTAAGTTGGTAATTATTTGTAATTTAAAGGAATCTAATATTTCGCATTAGGAATATTCATGGTGGAGATTTTGATTTACTTGATGAGGATTAAAAAGATACCGGTTGAAAAATCTGTAATTTTGCAAATGAGTAGAAATTGTTGGTGTTTTCTCATTTTCAATAAATTGTTAATAATTGCCCTTCATTTGAGTCCGGTAGATATGTTGTCTGTCTCTCAAATATCTTTCGTGATATTTTCGTATGAATTCGTGAATCTATCCCATCGGTTCCTCTTTTCGGTTTTCAATTATAATCACGTCTTGCTGGGTTTCCTGATTTTAGTAATTCCAATCCTTCAGTAAATTCGAGAAACTCCACGTTTAAATAAAAAAATACAGATTGGTGGCAAATCAATTTAATATTTCTATTGTAAAATTGGGACATGAAAAATGCGAAACTTGTGAAACTTTCAACTTGCACATTCCAAGCCATAAAAAGATACCAAGACTACAACAGCACTAATACAACTAGTATAACATACTGTGTAGATTTGGAGAAGACAATTATGCTGCCAAGGTTAGAAATGTTTAAAACCACAATATTCATCAACCGCCCAACCGTATACAATGAAAGCTTTGTTCCAGTGTAGAAAAAAAAAACAAAAAAATTGCAGATCTTGTAGAACACGTTCTACAACTTTTTCAAATTAAAGAAAGGCGCATCCAAGATTACCATGTGCCACTATAATACTTTTGTAAATATCTTAGGTCCTGAAAAATTCATAGCTTAGAGAATTTATAAGAAAATCCAAAGAATAATCTACCTAGCGACGATAATTTTAATTTGTTGTTCAAAATTTGGAATTATATATATATATATATATATATATATATATATATATATATATATATATATAATATAAATATATATATATATGTAAGCGGGATCCTACAGCTTCTAACCGCTTCCCGCATTTCGATCGCCATCTTTTTCTATCTCTCCAGGTGTCTTCATCAATGGCTCTGTCTTTCATGGTTTCCATAACACCTTGTATTCAAGACTTGGCTGGTCTTCCTCGTTTCCTTCTATTACTTGGATTGTATTCTATAGCTTTTTTTGGCCATCTGTTGTCGTCCATCCTCTGTACGTGTCCATAACATATTAACTGTCTAGTTTCTATCTTCAGAAGTTGTATGTAATGTTTTTTAACATGATCCAAAACATTCGGATAACCCATTGGTTCTATACAATAGAAACACAAATATTAATATTATTCAAAATATAGCTATCACATCTCCCGTTCAAAATACTGAAATAATAACATCAGAACAAAGTGATATTGAAAATGTTAATATTTCTGAGAATAGTAGTACCAATGTTATTCATACTGAACAATATAAAACTAATGTTTATGACTTAACCTCTACAAGTAAAATTATTGTTAATTGACGAACTTTTCACTTAATACAAAGAAGCACAATAGCAATTATAGAATTTAATTGTGTCAACTATATATAGGTACCCCATGCCGCACAGAAATCTTTGGTTTTTCTTGAATTTTCATTTGTTTCTAGTTTTTTATTGTGTTAAAGCAGTTGTTCAATAACTAATTTTCAGTGTCCTAAATAAACTGTCTAATAACTATAATTTTTTTTAAATATTTTAGAAAATATATATTGACAAAAAAGATTTAACACTTTTTTAAATTCTTTTAGCCATATTGTAATAAATTGTTTAGACTACGTTTTGTATAAATTTCAATTCAATCTGCAGAGAAAACTGAATTACGAATTTTTAAAGTTGAAATTTCTTAAGTGTCCAATAACTGTATGGTTTACCCTACATTTATAAATATATGACTCATGATCTAGATAGATAATTATTTATTCTTATTAAAAACAAGTGAGCCGATCGCTAATTTACTGAGGTTTTTCTTATTAAAAGGGGAAAATTTTCATGTTTATCAGATCGGTACTCAGCAGACTTACCGCAAAACATAAAACCTGCTATGATAGTAACTTTGAACGGTTGAGATGGAAAATTAAAAAATGACAAAACATTTAATTACTTTATTTTGACATATATATTTTTGAAAATCGAAAGTCAATTTCGAATTTTTGTAAGCTTCTAAAACAGATCTTCACACACTTCCGATCTGAAGTCCAAGTTAGATGAATATGATCAAGTTAAATGAATTTAGAAATAATGATGGAGAAAAAATGCAATATTTTGACTGTAAATATATTAGCGAAAAATAGTAACTATAATTGAGAATAAATTACGAGAATTAACGGGCTTTAGCTCATAGTGCTATCTGTACAAAGCATATAGACTCACCTTTTGGTATATTGATGTATTCGTATCAGGCAGAAGAATTGGTCAATGCGCGTCACGACGTTCACGACGGGGACGCCCGGCGCCCAGGTTCAAAAGTGGACTTAATCAATACAGTCGATATGCTGACTGTACGCTGTCTCGTTAGGAAGTGTCGTCTCGAGATGACCAGAAAAAAAACCCTCTAGCTGTTCTTATGGTGGTCAACGTTCGTGGGAAAGTGCATCCCATAAATCAACCCTATTGTAGGGCGCTTCTGAATAGCGACAATCTAATTCAATGGTCACAGTAATATGATACTTTACACGTTTTGTGTGTATTATCGACACAAAAATCAAAAGTCAAATTCGCTGAACTTAAAATAGCCAGTTTAATATTGAGATTTTACGAAATAACAGGAAACAATATACTTTAAAGCAAAGTCGTTAGAGTATGCCATTAAATTAGATCATATTATATAGTACAGTAAATGTATAAAAAAGTAAAAATATAAATATAAATACTACATACTTTCCCTAGCACCTATCTATCTAAAAGACCATATTATTCAGTAGAAGAGTTTCTTAACCAATAACTAAGAAATTTACATTTATGAACATTACATGCAGCAATTTAATTGCCAGAGTAGTCGGTGCGTTTTGATTTGGTTTGAGTCTGCTTACAAACTCCTTCTGATGAAGGGTAGACTCAGAAACACGTCTCAGGAAGTGGTAAGAGACTCAAATTAAATCGAAACGCAACCTTCTTCGTATATTTATCATCCTTTCTCGACGCAATGAGTACAAGAATGATGGGTATTATAAATTATAAATTGTTGGTGCATAGTGGAATCTAATTATTCTCAGCACCGCTCTGAATGGCTTGATTAAGCTTGGGTATACAGTTTACTTTAATTGCTATCGACGTATCTTTATCTTTCCTCACTAGAGGTCTCTAGTTTCATACTCTGGTAGTTATTTCCTGTAATTGCCAGAGTAGTCGGGGCGTTTTGATTTGGTTTGAGTCTTCTTACAAACTCCTTCTGATGATGGGTAGACCCAGAAACACGTGTCAAGCAGTGGTAAGAGACTCAAATTAAATCGAAACGCAACATTCTTCGTACAGCAATTTAAACTTATGGAGTTATAGATTCGTAAACTTTTATTATGCAATTTGCAATGTATTTAAATTTTGCAATGGATTGTGTATTTTATTATCTTTTATTTTGTGATATTGACGATTTATGTAATTTCAGTAAATTTTAAATGGTTATTGTTATTTTTATGACTTCTTGTAAGCTTTGTCCATAAAATTGTACAATTTTCAGTGACAATGAAGCATATTTCTATTCTATTCTAATAATACAGTTAATAAAACAAAAGATAAATTAAAATGAAAGAATAAAACAAAAAATTCCTATGTTAACATAATGTTATTGTTTCAGGACCGCCTTACAGCGACTGGTCATGGTTCCCTGACACTCAGCGGCGGCTCGCCTGGTGGCGGTTACTCCGCGGGAGGTTCAGCCGCCCACCACCGAGCCGCCTCTGGCCTTCATCATTCAGCGGCAGCAGCCATGCAACATCAACTGCCACAACCCGATTTTCAACCCCCCTACTTCCCGCCGCCCTTCCATCATGCACCCAGTCCACCACCTCAACAGCATTTGGAGTACCTCACTGATCCGTACGGGGGCCTTTCTGGGCTGCACCATTACAATCAACTGGGATTGAGGCCGAGGGATGGGGATGGCAGCCATACACATGTTGTAAGTTGTTTTGATATAATTTTAACAGCAATACTAAATTAGTTATTAATATTATAATACTAATAATAAAAAAATATTTGTGGAATAAAACACAGTATTTACAAAAAATCATGAAAATTGTTTTAAAACAAATTAAGAGTGGAAAATTGTGTAAATTTTAATAGAATTTTAACAGTAGCGAGTGTTTTAAGTGTTTTTTAATAGTGGTGAAATATTCCATGCATTTATACACAATAAAAACAATATTAATAGGTACTTACTAAAGACATTAAGCAAGTGACACCTGCCGTGATACACTATAGTTTCGTAAAATGCTGCCTGTCTTATTTTTTTTTAATTACACCTCTTTGTGGTACAAAACATCAAAAAAGTCTGTCATATTTTAGTATTAATATAACAATAATTAAATAAATGTTAATGAAAGCTATTAACTGAACCTAGAACATTCTACTGTGAAGTAAACCATAAAGATTTTATTTTCCTAACAGTGTCGTTTACGGAGCACCTGCTAAGTTAAAATTGCTTATTATTGATTATTGTTAATAAAGTTACTATGTGCAAATGGTTTCTACTTTTTAAATATTGGGATAGACCAGTAAGTAAAAGCCAATACTTAGCATCTAGTATTTTAGTCACTATAAAATTAATATAACTATAAATCATGCTATTAAAAACAACATCCGCTTTTCTTTTTAAGTTCTGCAATTTGAGCTATCCCCTCCACTTTCCTATGTCGATCTTTCGAAAGTACCTTCGTGTCGAAGTGCTGTAAGTTTCCTAAAAATTTGATGAATTTTATAGTTATAAGTTTCAATATTAAGTTTAGATTTTCATTCAAAATTAGTGCAAATTTTACTTCTTATTGTTTATAAACAATGTAGATACGATTTTTTAAAAAAAGATTACCTAACTTGGTTCCTATTGGTAATAGAAGGTTTTTTTTTAATGCGATTTTTTTTACCAGCTATCCAATAGTTGTACGTACAAGTCTGTAGCTTGCAAAATATAGAAGTTGTTACAATTGTTTATAAGTAAAAAACACACTTTCGATGAAAACACAATATGCATTTAACTTCTAAGATAGTTAAGTCTTAAAGAACCCTATCAAATTTGCTAAATGTGTCTAGCATCGTTAATAGAGCAAGTTCAATAGTTTAAATAATTAGCCTCAGGGATAAACAAATTAAATAACTTTTAAACTATTTGACGATGATCTAAAACGCTAATTCCTCGATGATCAAATAAATTAAAATCAAAATCAAAATAAAATTTATAAATTTCTGCAAATATCTCCATAAATTATTTATCAAATTTAATTTAAAAAAATAAAGAAATTCTTGAGATAAAAAATTTAGTAACCCCCACTTATGTCTTAAAAGCTTTAGATATCTGCGAAAAATTTTGCCGTGAAATCGATGATTTTTGCATAACCAGACTGGGCTATGTGAGCTTTTTTGAGAATGGCAATATTTGGCAACACCGGATGCAAGCATAACTCAAGATGAAACCGACTTTGCCCTTTCGGTTTGTATATGATCATATGTAAAGGGGTGCAAGCGGATAGCTTAAATTCTTCCTAAAATATTTAGTGTCGGAACTATGTCAAGATGAGAGAAATATGCCGGGACTTTGGAGTAGACGGTTTAACAACGTCGTCTAAGATCACGGTCTATACATTGATGAACGCGGTCATAGTTGCGGCATATATCTTTCATTAAAAATATCTGGAGCAAGTATAACCCTTTAAGGCTAATTAAACTTTAAACATTAATAGGAAGTACATAGTTTAAGCTGATAGCCATTTGATGAGTACGTGTAAACAATAAAATATAATAAAGCAGTAAATTTCTACAAAAAAGTTTTGATTACTTTGACTTGAAGTGAGTCATCCGATTAATATTAATATTGAATCATCTGTTTAAATTTTTATGACACTTCTCGATTTAAAATAAATTTATTCAATTACAATAATTATTATTTTTAAACATATGATTTAAGTTATATACCTATTAATTAAATTTACTATCAAAAAATATTTAGGTATTTATATTTTATTATTAATTTGCTATTTCGTTGGAATTTGATAGGTCTGTCAGAAGTAAACAACGTATGCTTTGTCAATACGTCAGCAGGTGGCGTTAGGAGCAAACATAATAATGTCTTCTTCGCGTGCCATATCAGAATTACTCGACGTTGGCGATCACCATTGCGAAGGCTCTTTGATCTTATGCAATATGAAATAATTGTCCCGCATTTGAAATCCGAAGTCCATTCACGAATGTTCCTCAATCAAGAAACCCGTTTGCTTCCTACACCTCTACGACCCTCTATTTTGCCTTTAAGGATAAGTTGTAATATTTTATATCGACTTCTCCTTACTATGTGTACCAGATAAGACATTTTTCGATGTTTAATAGTCTTTAACAGTTCTCTATCTTTGTTGACGCTCCTTTTTTCATTAGTTTTCCTTGCTGTCCAAGGTATCTTCAGAATCCGTCTATCAACCCACATTTCCAATGCTTCAATTGTTTTTATGATCGATACTTTTAACCATTCTTTGTCTTTGTTCTAACCTGAGATGATTATTGCAAAGAAATGACTTTTTCATAAAAGTAGTTTTAGTCATTGCTATTCTACGTTTTATTTCTATGTCTGGATCTAGTTGCTCCGTTATCACAGTTCCCAAATATGTCATTTTGTGAACTTTCTCAACTTGGACTCCGTTCAATTTAAGCTTTGCAACCTTGGGTCACGACTAAACACTAAAAATTTGGTTTTGTTTGAGATTATGTTTATGCAAATTTCCTCTCCTACCTCGTGAATACGATCAAACAGAATTTGGAGACCTTAAATATTATCTGACAGAATTACTGGATGGTCTGAATATCTAATCACAATAAGTAGTTCTCCGTTGATTTTTATTCCATATGGTTGTCCCTCAAGTGCCTTTTTAAATAACTGATCCGAGTAAACATTGAACAATGTTGACGATAAAATGCAACCTTGTCTGACTGAACCAATTTTTACGATAACAATTTTATTCCAGTAGGTACAAATTTTTAATGACATGAATATCCTTGTCATTTATTCCGATATGTTTCAGTATTTGCATTAATTTTACATGCTGTACGTTATCGAATGCCTTTTCGAAGTCCACGAAACATGCAAATACATATTTTCTTTTATCACAGCATTTTTGTAATAAGATGTTAGGCGCTAAAAGTGCCTTCCTGCTTCCCGTAGCATTTCTAAAACCAAACTGGGTATCTTCGAGATCTTCTTCGCATTTGCGTCTAATTCTGTTGTGAAGTAGGGGTGAGGGGGGCAAGTTGTTACATAATTGATTCTATTATTTATTTGAGCAATAGTAGAATCTTTTATATGAAAACTAAAATCGGATTAAGGTAGTTGATACATTTACACAAATAATGTTAATTTTAATTTATTTAAAAAATCATATTTAACATTTTGTTATTATCAATTTAACTCAACTTGTAAATTGTAACAACATACCCCACTATGAGGCAAATTGTTACAGTCCATGGGTAAGATGTTACAATAAAAAAAATTCTAAAAACTTCCCACAATATTATTTAGTGGTCACAGAAAGAACCCTTGCTTAGCTACAAAAATATTATAAACATAACACAAAATGAAATAAAATAAAAAATGAAAATCTGAACAAACCTGTTTACAAGAGTGTTAAACTAGTCACTATCGGACGAGCAGTGAATACAAATATAAAAATCATCGTCTTTTCCACAAGCAATATGTGCCCACTTTTGACACACAATGCACCGAATCGATTCTTCGTTTTTGGACCTCGAAAATGGAGCTAAACATACTAGACACGTCGATTCCTCATCCTCTTCCGAGCTTTCAGAATCTGATTTTTTGAAGGTGTTTTTGGTAATGACGGTCCGTTTCTTACATTTTTTAACAGTAGTTTTTACCTTGTTTCTTGATTCACCTGATATGTTTCTTTTGGTTGCCCCCACATTTTTTTTTCTTTGTCTTGCCTTTTCTTCCTCCTCCAAAGCTGATTTAATGGGAGTATCAGTCAAAACAGCGGAAGTTCTTTTCTTCCGACCCCTGGCTTCAACTCCTGGGGCGTTATATGAGTAGGTGAATCGACAGGTTCATTTATCGCCAAGTTAAAATCTGTGCTTGTAGAAGGTTTACTGTTGCGTTTATATTTTCTGTTATTGGCCTATTTGTTACCTCTGCAGGCAAGAATTCATCATCTTGAAAAATTTCTCTGTTGTATGGCCAAATTCCTGTCACACTAAATCCTTTTTGTATATTGAGAGGTGTAACAGCAAGAGGAAATGAATCTTTAAGAACGATAGGTATATCGTAAATGTTCATTACTTTACCGGGATTAGATCTTAACCATGCATTTGCAGCACTATTAAAATATCTTTTAAGTGGGCCAAATACCGTCCTATCAAGCTGCTGCAACTTGTGTGATGTATGTGGCGGGAAACTTAAAAGAACCACTCCATTTTCTTTGCAAAAATTCAACACCGGAATAGACAAATGAGACTCGTGATTATCTAATACCATCAAAATGGGTTTCTCTTTGCTACATCGTACAAACTGGACGAAATGTTTTATAAACAACAAAAAGTTATCACATGTCATCCATCCAGAGGAATGAGCCGCACCTACACAACCAGAGGTCCATTGGCTACCATAACATCTTTGAATTTCTTTCTCGGAAATATTAAAATGGAGGTACAAAATTTCCAGTTGCGTTGGCAGCTAATGCCAAGGTAACAAGTTGACCTCTTTCTCCAGATGTGATAGCACCTACCTGCTTAGTTCCCCTTTTTGCAATGATTTTTGTAGCCTTTGGACAGTTGTAAGTCCAGTTTCGTCCATATTGTACACTTCTTGGAGCTCAAATTTATATTTATCATAAAATCCGAGATTGTTAAAAAACTGTGACACATTATGAAAAATCCATATAGCCAGTCTCTGGAAGCTATTTCATTAACCTTCAAATTTTCCGGAACAGATATTTGGTTGGCTGTTGCAGTTTGAAATGCAAATTTTCTCAAATCAGAAGTTGTAAGACCGTAATAAATTTTAGCAGAATGCTCAGTATATCGGCAAGTTCCTCTTCTTCAGCATTGTTAAATATTTTTCTGGCCGTAGCGTAGCCGACTAAGTTCTTGTTACTGTTTTCAGCACCTAAGTTTGATTTTCTTTTCATATAGCGGTGCAATGTCATAAAATGAACTCCATAGCGAGTAGCAGCATCCCTAATTGACAAGTGTTCTTGTAAAACCGATTGCGCCGCCCTTTCAAATTGTTCGGTTGGAATAATACCCCTTGTGGTTTTCTTGGTATACGTTCGAACCATGTTAAGCTATCTGAAAACAACCAAAACAATTTCATGATAGAAAAATTTAATAAAACCTAATCTGTGTTTCTAACATGCTTTGCGAAAATAAATGTAGGTAGGTATGCTATTCATTACAAACAAATTACTATCTACAAAATATGTCTGATCATAATATTGGATTTTTAGTGAAATCATAAATTATGGTAACCATATTGTAACCATTGTAGGTATTTCGATATATTCTTACATTAACGAGTTCGGGGCAAGTTGTTACAGTAACAACCTGGCCCCAGATTATTGTAACAACTGGCCCCACGTGTACGAAATGAGGTTAAGTCAAGTTTTTTGGTAAATATTGAGAATCAATTACTAACAATAGCATGCCAATAACGAGAAATATATACGCTTCAAAACTATATAATACACATATTTATACTACTTACCTATTTCTCACATATAAAAACAAAAGCCACCTGACAACGGTACAGTTTTAGACCCGAAACCACATTCTAAGCAATAACACTATGATGGATGTCTGACTTGAGTATCAATATCCGTTCACAGATGACGCTGACGGGTCGGTTGACCCAACTTTCCATAAAATATCGGCAACTCATGATACTTGTTGCGTTTTAAAATAATTGTGTAACAACTTGCCCGTGTAACAACTTGCCCCCCTCACCCCTATACTTAGAAAAATTTTAAGAGTGTCATTTTCTCGCATTGTGTTTTTTAGGTATTGCGATAAAGATGGATTTGAGCCAATCTGTGGGAATCACTTCGGTGTTATATATTGAATTAATAAGTCTTACCACTATTTTCATGTTATCATCCTCTATTAGTTTCAACAACTCAGTTGGTGTATCATCTGGACCACAAGCTTGTCTAATTTTAGCATTATTTATAGCGTGTTCTACCTCGCATATCATAATTTCTGGGCTGTCAGTACAGTTTTGGTAGAATTCGGGAATATTATTCCTGTCATCTTCAAACGACTCAGATTATACAGCTGCCATTCTTTTCTTATTTCGTGCTCATATACAATAATTTTGGTATTACTGTCAAAGAGCACAGAGGGAACTCGTTTTTTAAAATGTTACTCATTTCTTTTAGTTTTTTTCTGCATTAAATGAGTCGTGTTTAGATATTACATTCTCCATTTCGTCGCACCTTTCTCTCATCCATTTTTTTTTGCTAATTTGATCTACTTTTTTATTCTTCTCTGCAAGTGTCTATGTTCTGTTTCATTAGATTTTATCAGTCGACGTTATTCCATTAATTTCAAGATGTCGTCTGTGATCCATTTACTTTTGTTGATTAAGTTTTTTCTATAATCATTGTTTGTGGAGATTTCGTTAAGTTGGTTTTCAAATTCACTCCATAGTTCTTCTGGATCTTTTAGTTGTTCTCCGATGTTTTTTATTCTATTGATAAATTCTTTTATAATGTTATATTTTATGTTTATATCGTCAAAGTTAAGTACATTGGATTTTGGTTTTTGTCACTGAATTCGTTTTAACCTTAGTTTAATATCTGCTACAAGTGGTTGATGATCAGATCCAATATCTACCCCAGGAAATGTAGTGACTTTTTTTCGGCATTTGGGAAACGGTCATTTACAAGTATATAGTATAGTATATTTGATTTCTTGAGGACTCAGGTTTATTGCCATCATCAAATGGGGCTTTCCAAGTGTATCGTCGTCGCTTGGGTAGTTTATACCAGGTGTTTGCAATGATCGTATCGTTTTCTTTACAGAATTCATACAATCTCTGTCCTCGATCGTTAGGTTGTCCTAGACCATAAGGACCTACAGTCTGACCTCGTCGACCTTCCCCAATTTTTTCAGTGAAGTCGCCCATAATATATAAAATTTCGTATTTATTAAGTTTCTGTAAGAGTTCTTGGATCTGATCATACAACTTCTCGACTTCATCGTCATATTTTCTATCTGCAGTCGGGCATAGATTTGAAGTATGTTAGTTTTTATACTAACTACTTATTTATAATAATGTATTAAACTATTTTAATATAATATAATTTGATGAAGATTTAAATAATAAATAAATAATAAAATTACTTTATTCATTTTTAAAAATATTATTCAAATTTTAAAAACATAGAAAACGTAATATTAAGTTTCGTGCTAGTCCACTGCACTGCCCACTGTACCATATTTTTTCTATGTATTTACTAAACATTTTCCTCTGTTCTATATGTTAATAACCAAATTACATATTTTCATTTTCAGAGTCAGTTAGGTCATGGTACGAGTTTTCCCTATAGCACTGGTCCAGGTGGGGGGAGACCCGATTATACTACTGCCTCTCAACGACACGACGATCCCCTCTCCCTCCATCAAGCCTTAGGGCAAGCCGTTGAAGAGGCTCAAGGAGGCTTAGACGATAATACGGGTTTCATCACAGACTTACCGTTACTTAAAAGTAAGTGCCAGTATTTTATATAGTTCAACTTTTATATACTTACAAAAATGTTGTTGAGGTTAACTGAGTACCACGTTACATTCGCTAAGTTTCTTCCAATCATTTTATCTTTTAGTTTTGTTACTGTATATTGTCAAAATACTGTGTACTGTCGGGATTCCGCTGCATTATCCCAACTGATTTTTCATGTTAACTTTTCTCATAAGAAAGACGGATTGTACTTTTTAATTTATTAGGTCTTGTAAGGTCGCGCAATAGAAAATATCTAGTGTATTATGATAACAATTACATTCTCATTTTTACCTATATACTTCCCTAATATCACGTTTTGGAATTGAACTAATTTCAAATCGAACACATGTAAATCAATTTCAATTTGATTCTGTGTCCAGATCTGGCCAGATGTGACCAAACAACTACTAAAAATAATCAAAAAAAATAATAGAACAAAGCAGAATTCCTCAAGAATAGAGATCAAGCATCCTAACACCTCTTTTCATAAAGGTAGACAAATCGCACTCG